>CM076571.1:263021911-263289142 GCA_034641835.2 Pinus albicaulis | reverse complement strand
TTTTTTTTTTTTTTTTTCTAAGTAAAAGTAGTCTATTAACAGTAAAAGTAGTGTACAGCAGGCCGAAGCCTTAACATTGCCTAGTGTTGAGGCATTTTAGACAGACAAAACAAAGTTTGAGACTGCCCTGTGCATTTTTGACAGACAAAACAAGGTATGAGACTGCCCTTCAGGAGGGAAACCAGCCTGTAGAAACCACCATAAAAAATCCCACGCAGGGGATCGAAATACTGAGAGTACTGAAGACTGTCACTAACAAAAACCCGAACATGACTGAAAACATCGGAAAAGTCAAAAACATGGCCACTGGAGAGGGCAGAAACATAGAAAAACATCAGTGAAGTAATTACTCCTCCAGGGCTCACACTCGATCTTGCACACGTGTCGTCAGGTTCATCCATTTCGTTGGGCATGTCTTGACCAAGTGGACCCTTGATCTGGAGTGGGAGGCCTTCCTGAGTTCCGCTGATCGTGTCTCTCGGCCTGCAAACATCCTTGCTACCCATTTGGTGACCCTCAGAACCACAAGCTACTAGTCACACTTGGTGTTATGCGTCCGCCCGGCCATCAGAGGATTCTCGAGCCTTCTCCTTCTGGGCTCCTCGAAACAAGCCAGAAGAAATGTGACAGAGACTCTCGGCCAGTTGAGTTTGAGGGGAAACTGATCCAAAGGAAGGAAAGAGCGTGTGATATTGGCGGGTAAGCTATGAATGACTACGAAGAATCAATCTAAGCGACTGACAGACAAACGACCATGGAGAAGATGGGGAAGGTTATCCGAGGGGGAAGAAATCTCAGAAGGCGAGCTCGAGGAAGAAGGTGAATGCCTCACATTGCCTTTGGTGGACCCGCGCCTACAGCGCATTCTTTGCCTAAGGCGAGGCATGCTTGCAGCGGAATTGGGGCTGCGTCGAATGGGAATTCAGAAAGACAGAGGCTGACATGCAGGAACCAGGGAGCGAGAGATGAAGGCTATCCCCGAGCTCCAGACAACAGTTGATGCGACTTCGCTTGCCAGTGTTGGTGCGCTCGTTTGCAATTCCAGCAGCAGGATGGCACCACCAATTCACCGGCGCAGGGGAAGACGGGTCCATAGCTTTTAACATTTCGTCGCTGCAGCGGGAGATCATCTGTAATGAATGGCCATTAAATTGAACCAGAGTTGGATCCATAACACAGTAGTCGAGGCTGCATCGAGGATCGGCTACCTGTTTGTGATGTGCGCCCAGATTAAATGCAATTAAAACCAGCATTAACATGTATAAGGTGGGAGTGACGTTCCTCTTACGGGAAGGCAGGTGGCCTCCCGTCCGGCATAACCTCCGTCCCATCACCTCCATTGATCGCGCTAACACCCGCATCCGGGACACAGAGAAGTAGTTTTAATAACCCTAATTGATAATAATTTTATTTATATGGTGAATTTTATTGGCTGCAAAAACTGGAGATTACATCAAGAGAAAGACATTTCTTTTCAATCTCTCACTAGGGAGACTTGATCACACCTAATAAAAAACTCTCCATAGAGAGGAAAATCATGACTAAAAATAACAAGAGATTACAAAATTCAAAATATAATTGGGGACCTATCCTCAGATATATTTCCTAGAATTACTAGTATCATAAGGCATACAAAACATAGTCATGAGATCACTATGATGAGGGATTTGAATCCAAGATTGCAGTCTGTGTATACTCCTTAGAGCCTTCACGAGCTGGTTCCGCCATAGGGGGAATGCCAAGGTTTTTCTCGATTTTGTCTAATCTATTGTCCAAGTCTCTCATATGGAAATGAATGCACTCCAGGGAATGAAGGACATCCTCCCAATGCTCTTGTCGGTTCACCAACATTCACCCCAATAAGAATTTCATCTGCCAATAAAGATTGTTGCTTTACATGTACTAGTTGAAATGGCCCCTAGTGTTCCCTGTGTCAGGGATCCAATCAACCTATTCTACTAAGACCTTTGTATCTGAGAGAGGGGATTTGTGCATGGATTTTTCTCCCTCAACTCGAGCTATTTCTTCCAGGATAGGGCCTAGTATCAGGTCATGGTATCACCTAATGAAGTCTTCCAACCGACGATGCATGAGAGTGTGCCCCCTTTGGGCTTGTTCTTGATAATATGCTACCCCCTCCAATCCTGCACCCTAATTGATAAAAAAATTAAATTAATCAATATCCTCAAAAATTGAATCATATTTATGGATCAATTACAAAGGCCAATCAATGAAAATTCATGTCCAAATTCCTACAACCCCAAAAAAAAATTATTAACCTAATTTGTACACACTTTCTATCCATTATTTTCCCATGAAATGGGATGATAATGCCATGTATTGTTTTCCTATGATCTACATGATTTATACCAACATTGGTTTATGCAAAGGATCCTTGTATAGTGATTAGTTATAATTGTAGGGAGGGTGTGGAATTCTTAATAGTTATTAAGTTGTTCATACCCACAAAAAATTGATCAATGGAACATGCAGATAATCAAAGTTGCAACTTGCACATATGATGTATTCCATTCTTAATAATAACTGAAATAATTTCACTTTAAAACCATCTAATGTTTGAATCTTGTAAAAAAAATATCATGTAAATATTTTTTATATCAGAGATTTCTTAACATGTTAATCTTAAACCAAAAGAATAGTCTAGTGTTTGAATCTACATGGAGTCTGACATGGTTATATTATTAAATTATTTAAATATTGGAATTGCAATTGTTCAAGGAACCAAACTAATACACTCAAAAATAAAACTTGGAACAAATTCACTGAAAATTCATTTTTTTGTGCAACTGAAATTGGATGGGAGAAAACCTTTTGTAATGCATCTTTTCTATAAATTGATCACATCTCCATTGAAATTCTTATTTTCTAGAGTTGTGGCAAGTAAAAGTGACAATGTTTGAGTTCATCCAGGATAATTAGTGTGAAGGAAGACATGCAATACCGATATGTGGAGAAGGCATGCAGTTACAAGTTTGGAAAGTTGCATGTTATGAGATGCACAATTCTACCACTACAACCACACATTATTAAAGACTAGGGTTTTACTACAAGCCAAGTGGGTTAATTTTACTATATCATTATGTTCTCTTTGTGTGATACTCTAGCAAACTAGATGAAATTTAGGATGAGGCCCATGATTGTATGGACAACCTATATCAAGTGTGTGCATGTAGATAACAACCTTGTCCATCGTCCATAGGATACTAGTTCCTCCAATCTTTGATATGCAAAACATAGATTTGTGATTTTTTTTCCCAAATAAAAAATCGAACTTTTTATAAAAACTTACAAAAACTTACATCGTAGATGCCGCAACATTCCATAAGAAAGTATCGCCCTATGAAAAATAGGGCTTGGGCAGGTTTGACGAAAACACTACTAAAATTACACAAAGCCAGAAACATTAGACTTATCTTTTTTGCCTTTTTTCTTTTGAACTTTTTGCCAGCCATCCAGTGAAGAAGCAGAGGGGATAATTGCCAACTCCCTGTTGGAAGACAGTTGAACATATTTTTCGAAATCATAACTCTCAGATACATGTGCCCGCTTAGTGCCCACTGCACCTCGCTCACCAATCTAATCATCCTGTTGGGATTCATCATTTGTAGGAAGAGATGAATTCTCATCATTTTCTTTTTTTTCTTCTATTATTCCTACTTCCTTTTCCTATGTATCTTGCTGATTTTTTTGTTTCTGTTTGCATCTGGTTTTCTTGCATTTCTTCTTCCTCCTCATCTGAAGATTTCATATCTGGAAATTGCCAACCTTTCTTCTTTTGTGGCTTCTTGGTTGTTTTTTTCTTTGATAGTGTACATGTGTTTTGTAAGTGCCTAGTTTGGTGGCACACCCAACATCTAAAGGCAGTGTTTTCGAAATCTAATGTTTGTGTCCACTTAAGGTCTTTGTGAATCATATGGATGCAGTGTGGCAGGCCTTTGCTTAGGGCCATCTCCACACAAATACGTGCAAAGTTAAATATCCCTATGTCCATTCTCTCTTGATCCAACTTTATGAATCTTTCTCGAGAAAGGGAGTGGCAGGTTGTGCAACCACACTCAAACAGTGATTTTAGTAACCACCATTGAATTTTCATCAAACTTAGGGAACCATGGGGTTACAAAGAGGCCTTTCTTCCTCAGAACCACGGTCTGTCATTTGTTGAAAAGTTGTAGTCTTCCATGTGATCAAATTGAACCACGAAGAAGCCTTTTGCACAGAGATAAATATCACAATTACTGGTCCAATTTTGGTGTATCCATGCAGTTAACTCTTCAGGTTTTGGCCAGTATCCATTAAAACGACATATAACAGCTTTTGTTTACAGAGCATCAAAAAGCCCAGTTACCTCTAGTATTTCTATTGCCAAATATGGGATGTTCTATGTATTTTCTACGATATATGGCCCTGGTAATGACACATCGGGTAGTTTTTTTTCCCTGTGTGGTGGATTTCCCCCTCAGAATATCCTTGAAGGAGGGTTGGCTCTCTCCTGTTGTTGTAGGTCTAGTTGTTGTTGTTGTTCCTAGTGCACCTCCTTTGAGTCTTAAATTGAGAAAGATAGTGGAGTTTCTTTGAATTTGGTATACATTTAATTGAAATTTTTCCTGTAGCACTTTTTCTGAGGATATCAGGCTCTGTTTTTGGGCAGAGATGCCTGTAGCATGCTGGATTTTTTGCTTCACCTCTGATACCAGCTCCGAATCCTGAACCCACAACATAATGGTCTTCCCCTCTAAAGTTTTTATGAAGATTTGATATTGGGGTTTCAAAGAATAGTCCTCTCATCTTTTTTTACAGTTTGGTCTTATTAAGCATCTCCCTCGGGCGCAGATGACATCTGTAGACAATGGGCTAGGTCCAGGGGATGAAAGACCCCGAGGCAAGGGTGTCTGTAGAGAGAAATTATCCTCGAGCCATTGAAACTGCGGGAACAGAGCATGAGGGGCCGACCCCCAGGCCGCTCACCCCAACGGAAAACCCCAAGCTATCATGCTCCTGAAAATTAAAAGGATAACAGAGGGAGTTTTGAGAAATAGCAAGCTTAGGGGACGGGCCACCCGAAGTGGGTCTACCGAAACCAACCACGCTGGATAGGATGAAGCCCCGAGTTAGGAGGGGGTGAGCATCGGGAGAGAAAACTCCGCATCCAGCCGGATCTTGGTCATTCTTTCGTCCCTAACAAACGTTGTAAGGCTATTCCAGTGCCTCTCTCTACTCCAAATTATAAATGAATATCCTCCGAACCTAATGTCCCTTCGAGTGCTCCCTCCACGACCGCCCTCAGGAGCGGAAGTCCAACTGAGAACCGACATCAGATGAACACGGTTGCAAAGGTGCAGGGGAGCCGTCTCCTTGACCACCGCCTCCACGCCACTGAACTCCAGCAGTGGGTCTCCCACCAGCTCCATCGAATGGTGGTTTCCATTGCTCCCCGATAAGAGCCGAAATCCCTCTCTCAAAGCGACCCAGTGATAGTCGGTGGCATCAGAGCTCAGAAACCTTAGACCAGAGAAGCTTTCGCCACACCGCAGAGCCATTTTTTCCCCTTTGCTTCGGTATAGGCCCACATGGATTTGTGATACATAGGCGAGAAGGTAACAATTCATAGGTATATTTACATAAATTGAGGTTAAAACGAATGCTTGACATGTTTCAGAAAGACAATTCATTACTTGTTGTAGGGTTTTTGTGGTGTTATTACATACCATGGCTAATTATTTGGATTATCTCAAGGTATTGATAAAGACAAAGTGATTGTTCTAATGTGAATTCAAAATGCATTGGTTTAAATTTTGTTCATTAATAAAAATATAAATTTACTCTAAAGTTGACTTGCATATTTTTTACTCTAAATCTAACTTGTATTTATCTTTTTTTGTATTTTTTTAATCCAAGTATTCTTTATTATCTTTTAATGTAATGTTACATAATGTGACAACATCTCCTCTATACTAGGTTATAGAGTACCTCTCTATAACAAATTTGATTAAGAAATTTAATTATGAATAATAATAATAAATCACATTTATTCATTAATTAAATGAACTAATATATTTGTCTTAGGTAAGAGGTTAAAGTAAATTGATAAAATATTGGATCTCATGAATGGGAATAAAGCTAGATGCTTTATAAAAAGCATATGACTAGGCTATTAGAGTGATCACAAGGGAGATTGATTTCATGTGTATATTATTTAGGTTAAAATGCATTATTATTATTTTCTTAATAGTAACTGGTGAATCGGTAACTTCAGAGGATTGTCTTGGGAAAGACCCAAGATCGAATCACAATGGTTGCCACTATTCACCTCAATATCAAGATATTCAAATTTTCTTACCCTTTCGGCCTTATAGGAATTACTCGTCATGATTTTCAACATGTTCAAATTTTTGTTTCATAGGCTAACATGTCTCTAGAGAGTAGAACCCGGGTGAAGGGGGAATTAAACCCGCTAGCTACCACTTGAGCTATTCTCCTTTGACTAAACTTGCATTTTTTTGGTCATAGATTAAAACCTAATTTTGCATTTTATTTCCGAAGTGTTCATGTTTCTTGGATTAAGGAAATGAAGTTAACAACCAAAAAATCAAAAGTATCTAACAAAAATGGAATTCCCCACTCCCCCGCCCCTTTTTGTAGAATCAATCCATTTATATCACTTTAAAAAATATTCATACAAATAGTTGTCACTAGCTACTAGTCTGCCACTTGGGAAAGTTTACCAATAGTATAAGTTCAAATTTTTATGATTACTAATTCTATGTGCTATTTGATTTCCTCTCAAAATGAAAATAAATCTAGTAGAAAAGCTAAACAAAAAACTGATAGATATGCCAATTACATTTTCCATTGTGAGAACTATGCTTAAGGTACCTAGTTCACTTTATCTTCATTCAGCTGGAGAGTCCAATTGAACTGGTGGTTGTGGCTCACTATCATTTTCTGATGAAAAGTGAAGATTTGTTGAATTATTGGCTAGAGTTGTTACCTTCTTGTTAAGCCTGTCAACTTTGTCCATTAATTCTACCATGCAAATAATCATTTCCTGCTAGGTATCAACTTTGTTAATGAGAGCCTTGATATGCCAATATAAATTAATGGTTTGCATGTATGAGGTGGTTCTTTCTCTGGAAGTGTTCCCCAAGTCTGGTATCCAGTCCCTGGTCTCTCATTCAACCTATCTATTAGGAATATATCTTCTAGATTTTCTAACTTACTCTTCAAAATAAAAATTTCCCTTTGAACCACTGCAGGGATGATATCCATGTATCATTCCATGGTTGCTTGAGTCATTTCTTGGGCTTGGGTTTGATGGGAAGAGGAAGGGAGAAGGTCAAAATTAGGGGAGTTCCTAGGGCATCCTCTCCTTCCACCTTGTAGAGAAGCAGAGAGGCAACATCTAGCCATAGTATCAATAAAAAATTAAGATGGATAGCTAGGTGTAAAAATATTGAGCGTAGGCAGACAAAGAAACCTTTGTGAGGGTAGGGTAGAAAAATGAAAAATGAATCAAGATAAAAATCAAAGAATTTGCAGCTAGGATATGTAAACAAAGAGAGGAGAGGGAGGGTTGTCCAAGGATTAAATGGAGAAGGTAGGAGGGGGAGAGAACAAAGTGGGGAAAGAGAAAAAGGTAAAGTTGTCACACCGGGGGGAACATCGTTGAGGGAAAGGATGTATAACCAGAAAATCACTAACTCAATTCTTGAATTCAAAGTTGCAATCAAGAAGTTTAGAATCGAAGCATAATTACAGATTGAGATGGCAAAAAAATTGAACCTGAAGGTTGAGATTCCCAAGTATGCTTTGTAGCATGTTGAAGGTGGTGTCTCCTCTGCATATGAGTTTCCAGTTTATTATCATTGTTAGCCCTGCATGTAACATAGTATCAATAGGTACTTAGACATCGACTTTCTTTTTGATTTGTTGGATGCATTCCAGGAATAGAAATCCCATAAAATCTTGCAGAAACCCATAGATGGTAGATGTTCTTTGTGCAAAAGAAAACAAAGAGGGTGTCTAAATATATTGCCATCCATCATGTGTCATGACACACAAGCCTTCTCCCATAAATTTTCATTATGGCCTCCAAAATTCCCCTAGAATATGGATGTTGGACAGATTGTCCTTCACCTGACTCTCACACGATCAAATTCAACTACGTTTAAACCTACCACGAGTTGGCCAACATACTTCTCCAAGTGCATTGTATGTGCATCGATGCAAACTGTCATTTGGAGGGAAGTCTATCACCCTCATTTATGTTGACTGGCTCTCATAACGAGCTTAGGAGGACGACCCCCTATTCAAGCACCTACCATGGGGATATTTAGATGGTGTAGTTATCCTTAAGTGACCATGATGAGTTAGCCTACATTAACAACTAACAACTAATAACTGATAATTTTGAAGTTGGTGTGGTTTTCCTTAAATAATGGTAACATTGATGAGTTGTCCTATATTAACAATTAATAACATATAATTTTGAAGTGGTGTGGTTTTTCTTAAGTAATAGTGATGAGTTAACTTACATTCACAACTAATAACCAATAATAACAATATTGGCTATCCTCATTTTAGTGAGTCATTAACTTATTATAGGTTTTGCCACATTTAAAGTAAAATAAATCAATATAAATTCATCTTTACTTTAAATTTTAAAATGTAAAAACAAACTTATAGTTTAGTTTATTTTTAATTCTTATAAATATTTATGCTGTAAGGCATCACTATTTGAAAACAACTTTCCTAAGTGCCTTTCTTTCATAATATGTGCCATTGGATTCTTTGTTAGACGATTCAATCATGCTCAACGATCAATTAGAATTGCCACTTGTTGGCAGTTGCCAGGCACTTGCGACTCTTCTGGCGATTCCAAATTTCATGTATCTCCTGGGACAGGCATTTTGAGCATCTACCTTCACTCCCGTTCAAAGCGGCAGATCTCACGCGCTCACAAGCTTCCAATTTTTGGAATCGCAGGTTGGAAGCGGTTCTTTTTTCAAGTAGGATTGGGGAAAATATCTCCATCCAGAGGAAAATAGAGAGTCGGTGGCTCAGCTGGTCAGTTGAGGAGATTGATTCATAGCTGAAGAGAATCGCACAGAACGCATTGTCCATACTTGAACCCATATTTTGGCTGAAGGCTCCTGGTAAGTCTGAATCGTCTGATTGAATGAGTGCTTTTAAATCTTGGCATCATTCCTTAAAAAAATTTGAAGTTCTCCCATGGGTGATTTCCACTGGTGTAGCTTCCAATTTTTGGAATCGCAGTTGGAAGCGGTTATTTTTTCAAGTAGGATTGGGGACAATATCTCCATTCAGAGGAAAATAGCGAGTCTGTGGCTCAATTGGTTAATTGAGGAGATTGATTCATAGCTGAGGAGAATCGCACAGAACGCATTGTCCATTTAGATCTTGGCATCATTCCTTAAAAAAATTGAAGTTCTCCCATGGGTGATTTCCACTGGTGTAGCTTCTAATTTTTGGAATCGCAGGTTGGAAGCGGTTATTTTTTCAAGTAGGATTGGGGACAATATCTCCATCCAGAGGAAAATAGCGAGTCTGTGGCTCAATTGGTCAGTTGAGGAGATTGATTCATAGCTGAGGAGAATCGCACAGAACACATTGTCCATACTTGAACCCATCTTTTGGCTGAAGGGTCCTAGTAAGTCTGAATCGTCTGATTGAATGAGTGCTTTTAGATCTTGGCATAATTCCTTAAAAAAATTTGAAGTTCTCCCATGGGTGATTTCCACTGGTGTGTAGAGGAGATGCCCCAGTTTTAGATTGCCCTGTTCTTCATTTTCCAGTGTTGGCTAATCGTTGGATCCGTCTGATCCACTGTCTCCCCTTCTATCCCTTTCTATCCCTGTATTATTATAAGTTGAGAAACGATCATGTAAGGTGAGCCAAAGATCTTGAAGAAGCAATTTGCAGTATCATTCATTTACCTCAAATTAAAACTTACGTTTTTAACTCGTTCTGAATCTCTTGGTCGTTAATCATCAACTCTTGATTGTGTTATATGGTTCTCTATAATTATCTTAGCGTGAAATTCCAAAGGCTTATTCTTTATTAAAACAAGCATATTAATGTTGAGCTGTAGATCTGGCTTGCTCAATGCGGAAGCATTATCCTTCCAGCCCTGTGTGTGTCTTCAATTGGTAAAACATTTGTTGTTATTCTCAGTGTTAGTTTCCGCTGCAAGTTTGTTTAATAATGGATGAGCAAGTGATTTAACACGATTTACTATCTCAGTGACACTGACACAAAACCTTGAACCAACCGTACCATCAATAACTCTATTGTTGTTGGTCTCGTCTAATTGATGATTTGTAGCACTTTACTTACTTTTGTTACTTTGAAATTTCAACCAGTGACTTAAAAGTCTGCAATAGTCCTGTTTTCATCAGCCTACATTAGTTTATGCTTCATTTTTCAATGATTCCAGGGCCACAACCCATTCGTCCATGCTTTGGCTGAAGCATGATTTAATCCTGAAGGATTCTTAGAAACTGCAAAAGCAACACAACCGGGTTCTTTATAATTCCTAACCTTTTTGCAGCCTTCATCTTGTAACAAATAATCTTTTGATTTGTTGTAGGGTAGAATTAATCATCAACTCTTGATTGTGTTATATGGTTCTCTATAATTATCTTAGCATGAAATTCCAAAGGCTTATTATTTATTAAAACAAGCATAGTAATGTTGAGCTGCAGATCTGGCTTGCTCAATGCGGAAGCATTATTCTTCCAGCCCTGTGTGTGTCTTCAATTGGTAAAACATTTGCTGTTATTCTCAGTGTTAGTTTCCGCTGCAAGTTTGTTTAATAATGGATGAGCAAGTGCTTTAACACGATTTACTATCTCGGTGACACTGACACAAAACCTTGAACCAACCGTACCATCGATAACTCTATTGCTGTTGGTCACGTTTAGTTGATGATTTGTAGCACTTTACTTACTTTTGTTACTCTAAAATTTCAACCAGTGACTGAAAAGTCTGCAACAGTCCTGTTTTCATCAGCCTACATTAGTTTATGCTTCATTTTTCAATGATTCCAGGGCCACAACCCATTCATCCATGCTTTGGCCGAAGCATGATTTAATCCTGAAGGATTCTCAGGAACTGCAAAAGAACACAACAGGGTTCTTTATAATTCCTAACCTTTTTGCAGCCTTCATCTTGTAACAAACTACAAAATAATCTTTTGATTTGTTGTAGGGTAGAAGTAATCATCAACTCTTGATTGTGTTATATGGTTCTCTATAATTATATTAGCGTGAAATTCCAAAGGCTTATTCTTTATTAAAACAAGCATAGTAATGTTGAGCTGCAGATCTAGCTTGCTCAATGCGGAAGCATTATCCTTCCAGCCCTGTGTGTGCCTTCAATTGGTAAAACATTTGCTATTCTTCTCAGTGTTAGTTTCCGCTGCAAGTTTGTTTAATAATGGATGAGAAAGTGCTTTAACACGATTTACTATCTCGGTGACACTGACACAAAACCTTGAACCAACCGTACCATCGATAACTCTATTGCTGTTGGTCATGTCTAGTTGATGATTTGTAGCACTTTACTTACTTTTATTACTCTGAAATTTCAACCAGTGACTGAAAAGTCTGCAACAATCCTGTTTTCATAAGCCTACATTAGTTTATGCTTCATTTTTTCAATGATTCCAGGGCCACAACCCATTCGTCCATGCTTTGGCTGAAGCATGATTTAATCCTGAAGGATTCTCAGAAACTGCAAAAGCACACAGCCGGGTTCTTTATAATTCCTAACCTTTTTGTGGCCTTCATCTTGTAACAAACTACAAAATAATCTTTTGATTTGTTGTAGGATAGAAGTAAATGCTTAAAACATTCCTGGAAATGCCTAGTTGCATGGGGTACGGAATTCGTGAACGTTAGTGCAAGGGTTCGACCTTTTACATTTTGTAACATGGATTCCCAATTTAAGTTATAACTTATAACACATTCAAATGATATTTGAGATTCACTCTCTATTGTTACATATTAATGGTAGGTCAAATGTAGATCATTGGGTGAAAATTGTGGGCGAGGCTTGAACCCTTGGTCGGTAGATAGGAACATAAATGAATAATTTTATCTAAAGTAATTAGAAGTAAAAAAAATTTATGAATGAACAATGAATGTGTAACATTGAGTTTGAATTGTAACATGGTGATATAATTTATATATGAAATAAACTATATTATGAAATAATTATGTATTGCCAAAATTGATTGTGGGTTATAGTTGATTTTATTGTGAGACATATGACATTGTTTATTTACGTGAGGAATTATGTGAATCTCCAAACATGTAATGGTTTATCCATGAATCTCAAAGTACATATGAAGTGAAATAATGAATGGATTTAAATTTTTAAAAGACAATGTGTAGGCATGCTAAACAAGTGGAATATGATATTTTGACTCTACAAATAGTTGATGTGATAGCTTAATTTGCATGAAACATGATATCATTTTTTTTAGTTTGGAGTTTGGATTTAGCCATCTTAGAGGTGCAAATAATTTGGAATTATATGACATTGTTTATTTATCTAGGAATTATGTGAATCTCCAAGCATGTAATGGTTCATCCATGAATCTCAGAGTACATATGAAGTGAAATAATGAATGGATTTAAATTTTTAAAAGACAATGTGTAGGTATGCTAATCAAGTAGAATCTGATATTTTGAATCTGATAGTTTACATGCTAGAGACTTCCAGATTTCTCTATATTACCTTAAAATTTCTTGTAAATAAGAATATCTATTCTTTAATCTAATGAGATCAGAAAACACTTTTAAATAAATAAAATTTCATAAAATTTTTGCTTCTATCTTCTATGTTATTCTTTTCTACACTCTCACCTTACTGCATTTCCTTTGCAACATATGGTGCAATAGCTAGTAATTAACTTTAAAATTACAAATCAATAAAACAAAATGAATAAAATACATTTTACAATCTAACATAAATTATGTAAAGAAAAATAAAACACATTTTCAATTATATGAAATTGAAATATAAACATGAATAGCCCATGGGTTGTAGTTGGATCAATTATTGTCTTGTTAATGAGGAGTTATGTCTCATGAGGTTTTAGATTCAAACTTTTGGGTTCGTTAATAAAATATGAATAAAACAAGAGAAAAATATTTTTAGTATATTTACCAATCCATTTTAATTCTAAATTTACCAAATACCAAGAAAAATCAAATCTCAAGATATTTGATCTTTTTTATGTAATTTGACTCTCATATATTTATATAATTATAATTTAATCCAGTCAAAATGTTAAAGATAATCTAACATTATAACATTTTTACCATACTAAGTTTTAGAGCACTTCTCGAAACAATAAACTAGTTAAAACAAAATATAATTTTTAAATTTTAAATATGTAAATATATTTGTTTCTAAGAATACAAATTTTACCAATAACAATTCATATAGCTCATGTTTATTCTGACCAAAAAAAAAAAAAAAACCAATTTAATATCTTGATTAGTAATGACGTTAAAATTGGATATATATAAATAAAAATCAACGACATGCGCATGTTATTTCGTTTGAATTTGCCCATCCTTAAATAAGTTTAGATTTAAGATTAATAAGCAAGAAAATATTAACTTTTAATTCGTTTAATACTTTTCAAATTTCATCCCTATTTTAATTAAGATTAATAAACATGATCATTTTAATTTTTAATTCGTTTGATACTTTTCTCTCTATTTTTTTCCAGCAATTTCAGGATTGTCGTGCTTCAGATTGTTTCATACGTTTCTTTGCAAAACTCGAAAATAAATTATTTTTAATTCATCAAAATTTCCTATTTCAGAGTGCAAAATTTTCAACCTAAATACTTGGAGAATGTATAGATCAGAATTAGTCCGGTTGTAATATAATACCCAAACGATTTCAAAACTATGAAAATTGCTAGGGGATGCAGTGAACCATATATGACACTGCGAAATCCATTCGGGATGGTCTCAGGTTAGCCGCTCTGATTTAAAGTTATCAGAGCTTATATATGCTGTCAGCAGAAGCTGATAAGATAGTGGGCACATAACTGATATGTTTTGCACCAGAAAAATCAGTTGGAATGGCTTTCCTAATATCGAGAAACTCATCAATGGTGGCATACCTCATATATTCCAGGTTGGTTATGGTACTGAGCTTAAATTATCGAATAAAAAGGATTATTCCGATGTTGCCGTTAGAGAAAATATAGCGTATGGATTCCAACCCAACAGTAACGATTGCTATGCGCGCCGGGATGTGTTTGCGTGGAACACAAAGATTACAGAATTAGCCCGCGAGGGTAGAATAGACGATGCGCGGCAAGTGTTTGACAGAATGTCTGAACGAGACGTGGTTTCGTGGAATGCGCTGATTGCAGGATATGCTCGAAATGGGCGGATAGAAGATGCTCGTCATCTGTTTGATAAAATGCCTGAACGAAATGTGGTTTCGTGGACAACTATGATAACAGCATATTCCCAGAATGGTAGAGTTGTAGATGCTCGTGATATGTTTGACAGAATGCCAGAGCGAACTGTTGTGTCGTGGAATGCTATGGTATCTGCTTATGCTCGAGGTGGTATGTTGATGGAAGCACACCAACTGTTTGACAGAATGCCGGAACGGAATGTTATTTCATGGAATGCAGTGATTACAGGATATGCTCAGAATGGGAGAATGAGAGAAGCACAAGAATTTTTTGATCGATTGCCAAATCCAAACGTGGTGTCATGGATTTTAATGATTGCAGGATATGCCCATAGTGGGAATTGTAAGGCAGCCTTAGTGTTATTTTCTAAAATGCATCGGGCAGGTGCGCGACCAGATCAGTCTACTTTTACAAGTGTTCTTAGTGCATGTTCCAACTTGGAACCTTCAGAACAGGTGAAGAATGTCCATGCTGTCATTGTTAAGAAAGGTTTCCATGAAGATGTTGTTGTTGGGACTGCTCTTATTAATTCCTATATCAAATCTGGCTATATAGATGATGCACGTCGCCAATTTGATAAAATGCCAGAGAAAAATGCATTTTCATATACTACAATGATTGCAGGATATGCACAGCATGGAAAATTAGAAGATGCATGTTACTTGTTTGATCGAATGCCTGAACGGAATGTGGTGTCATGGACTGCAATGATTACAGGATATGCTCAGAATGGGAAAATTGAAGCCGCAGAACAATTATTTGAGAAAATGCCAGAGCATAGTGTTGTATCATGGAATGCAATGATTGCGGCATATGTTCAGAATGGAAGAATAGCCAGTGCACGAAAAATATTTAACAGAATGCCTGAACAGGATGTGATCTCATGGGCTGCAATGATTGCAGGGTATGCTCAACATGGTCAAGGAGAGGAGGCTTTGAGTCTCTTTGCCCAGATGCAACGAGCAGGTGTGAAGCCAAGTCAATCCACCTTCACAAGCGTTCTCAACGCATGTGCCAGCTTAGCAGCTTTGGAACAGGGCAAGCAAATACAAACTCATAGCATCAAAACAGGATTTGAGTTGGATTCTTTTGTGGGAAATAGCCTTATTACAATGTATGCAAAATGTAGGAGGGTAGAGGACTTGTCACAAGCATTTGACAACATGGGGACACGAGATATTGTATCATGGAATGCTATGATTGCAGGATACGTACAGAATCAGAGGATTGATGATGCACGCAAAGTTTTTGACAAGATGCCAGAGCAGAATTTGGTCTCATGGACTGCAATGATTGCAGGATATGCTCAGTCTGGGAATAGTGAGGAAGCTCTAAAACTATTTGTTCGTATGCTGTGGGAAAGTATGAAACCAAACCAATCCACCTTCACCGTTGTTCTTAGTGCATGTGCTAACTTGGCAACACTGAAACAAGGAAAGCAGATTCAAGCCCAAGTGATTAAAAGAGGTTTTGAGAATGATGTCTTTGTGGGGAATTCTCTCATTACGATGTATGGGAAATGTGGAAGTGAAGAAACTTTTCATGTGTTTGATAAAATGCCTGAAAGGGATGTGGTTTCATGGAATGCGATGCTGGCAGGATATGCTCAGCAAGGGCGTGGAAAGGAAGCTTTCCAACTCTTTGAGCAAATGAAAAAGACGGGCACCATTCCAAATGAAATCACCTTTGTTGGCATTCTATCTGCATGTAGCCATGCTGGCCTAGTAGATCAAGGATGGCATTACTTTGAGACCATGAGTCGAGATTATCACATCACACCGGGACCTCGTCACTATGCTTGCATGGTTGATCTTCTCGGCCGTTCTGGGTTTCTGGATCAGGCCAAGGACTTTATCAATAAAATGCCAGTGGAACCAGATGCAGTTGTGTGGGGAGCCTTGCTTGGTGCCTGCAGAATTCATACTAATGTTGATCTAGCCAAGTGTGCAGCTGAACACCTTTTTGAATTGGAACCACAGAATGCTGGCAACTATGTGCTACTGTCAAATATTTATGCTGTAGTTGGCAGGTGGGATGATGTTCGCAGGGTTAGAGCGATGATGAAAGATCGAGGGCTGAAAAAAGAGCCAGGTTGTAGTTGGATGGAGGTTAACAACACCTTGCATACATTTCTAACAGGGAGTACTACACATCCACAAACCAAGGAAATATATGCAACATTAGAGGAATTAAGTCGGCAGATGAAAGACTTAGGGTATATACCTGATACAAACTTTGTTTTGCATGATGTAGAAATGGAGCAAAAGGAACATATTCTCTTTCACCATAGTGAAAAGTTAGCCATTGCTTTTGGCCTTAACAATATGCCTGCTGGAACACCTATTCACATCATGAAAAACCTTCGTGTATGTGGTGATTGCCATACGGCTACGAAGTTCATCTCTAAGATTGTCAAACGACAAATTATTGTGAGAGATTCTAATCGCTTTCACCATTTCAATGATGGATTCTGTTCTTGTGGGGATTATTGGTGATGTCAAAAGAAACAAACAAGATATATAAAATTTTTGCATTGTTGTCACTGGTTTGTAACCATATGCTTTGCAGCTTTTGGCATTAGACCAAAAACAAGTATAGAACTACAAACCAACTTGACTGGCTTTTTATGGGAGCAACCCAAGTGATATCTGTCTAATGTACCATGAAGTAGAATGGATTGGTTAAACCATTGGCCAATCTGTCTTCTGCTGGAAAATCCCAAGCTTTTGATTAAAATACCCTTCAGATTTGAAAAGTTCTGGCTATCACACCCAGACTTTCAAGAGAACATCCACAACTGGTGGAATGAAGCAGCTATGCACCATGGCTCACTCATGTATCATTTTCAAAATAGGCTCAAAAATTTAAAGCCACATCTTAAAACATGGAACAAAGACGTCTTTGACAACATATTTCAAGTTCAGAAACAACTGGAAGCTCAGGTCGAAAAAGTTCAAAAAGAGATCATCACTGAAGGACAATTAGAAGCTCTGAATATCAGAGAACACCAAATTCAGAAGCAGTTCGAAGACAGATATATTCAAGAAGAAACCTTATGGCAGGAAAACCAAGATTACGATGGCTTAAAAAGGGAGAAAATAATGCCAGCTTCATCGACAAATCTACAATACAACAAAGATATTCCAACAGAATTTCTCATCCAAAAAATGATCAAGGTATGGATGTCACCTTACGTCAATAAATTGAACATGATCTGAACATTTTTTTTTTCCTTTTCCTCTTTTCCCTGAACCCCAACATGACTGCTCCATTTCCATTAGCAAAATTACTAAGCATATGCCTAAATTAGTAATGGAGGAACATAATGCAAGTCTCATGAGACCCATTACCCTCTTTGGAATTTGTTGTCATGAGCATGAATGGAATTTGTTGTCACCAGCATAGATCCATCTTAAGTACAGATCTAACATAAGCCGAGAGGGATCAAATTTCTTCACGTGCAAACTTCTTTAGAGTGTAAAATACAATATGTTATTTTTCATTGTTTAAATTGTATTTTTGAATGTTAAATAGAGTATATATAGGGCCAGATAAACCTTTTTACCATAAAACTTAATTTTTTCATGATATGTACATATATTGTTTTAAATGATATATAATGTATACCCAATTGACATTAAATTATTTTACATAGCATGTACATCCAGACATTTTATGACGCAAATTAGAATGGTTTTTTATTATTAACATACTTTTAAGTATATGACAATATTAATTCGTATTAAAATATTTTATCAATAAACAAATTATAAGATTTAAACATCTTAGTCATACATTTTTTTTTTTACTTCTAATTACTTTACAACATATTCATTTTTTTTCATTGTTATAGCCGACATTATTTTTTATTATTTTTATTTTAAAGGGGAATGGACGGACAAACAAACTTACACATCTACCTCATAATGGGGTGTAGAATGAGCCTCTCGGCTCAATGAACATGACACTTGGAAAATCCCTAGGACCAAATGGTTTTACCATTCACTTCTTCCACTACTGTTGGTCCACTGTTAAACATGATGTCTGAGACCTGGTTAAGGAATCAAGTAGAATAATGGGAGTCCTCCCTGCTCTAAACGCCACTTTCATTACCCTCATACCCAAGGAACATAATGCTCTGAACCCCGACAAATTTAAACCTATTTCCCTTTGCAACATCATCTACAAAATCATTACCAAGGTCATTTCCAATCGCCTAAAACCTCTCTTGCCTATCTTGGTTTCTTCGGAGCAAGCAAGCTATGTGAAAGGGAGCAAGATCCTAGACAGCATCATTCTGGCACATGAAATTACCCACTCACTTAAAACCCTTAAGTCTCCAGGTATGTTAATCAAACTTGATCTGTCAAAAGCCTTTGATAAACTTATCTGCCATTATATTCATTTTATTCTACTTACTTTTGGCTTTCACTTCTCATGGGTCAATTGGGTTCTCTCCCTTCTTTCATCCTCCTTTTTCTCCATGCTCATCAATGGCGCCCCTTCTTGGCCCTTTTCTCCTACCTGAGGTATTCGTAAAGGTGACCCTCTTTCCCCTTTTCTTTTCATTCTCATGGCAGAAGACCTGGGAAGAGCCTTGTTAGCAATTTTCTGCTCTCGTCAGATCTCTAGTCCTAGACTTCACTGGAATCCTCACTCTATTACCCATAATCAATGTGTGGATAACACCCCGTTGATGGCCTTCCCTACCATGCCAGAAGCAGGGGCCTTCAAATCTGTTCTAGAAGACTTCATGGATGCATCCAACACTTCCATTAATCACCATCAATCCCAAATATTTTTTTTGAATACTCCTGTATCAGTTCAATTTCATCTTACTCATATTCTCTATCAGTTCAATTTCATCTTACTCATATTCTCTATCAGTTCAATTTCATCTTACTCATATTCTCAGCTTCTTCAGGAGCTCCTTTCTGACCAAATACTTCAGAGCCCCTCTCATGGAACATGCTTCTAGCAATGCTACATGGAAAGACTTACCTTCAAAGCTCACCTCTAAACTTGATAGTTGGACTTTTCGCTCATTGAACATTGTTACTTGCCTGGTTCTCCTCAAATCAGTTTTGCAACCCATCCCTCTTTACATCTTGTCCACTTTGGCAGCCCCTAAATGATTTTTAGAAGCCATTAGATCGATACAAAGAAATTTCCTATGGAAGGGCTTACACAACTCTCAGAAACGGGCCTAGTCTCATCCGCAACGCTATGGCTCCCCAAGCTGAAAGGAGGGATAGGCCTTAAAAGGCCTAACTTCTCAATCAAGTGTTGGGAGAAAAAATCTGATGGTGTTGGATTAAGAGAAAATAATTATGGAACGATCTCTGGAAATATAAATATGTCAGGGACATTAGCGATCAAGACCTTTTCAAAATGAATGGTGCAAAATTCAATCTCTCATTTGGAACAATTCCTGGTCCAATTGATTCTTCATTCAACAACACAGCTTTTGGGAACTTCGTAATGGGAAATCGGCACTCTTTTGGTAGGATTCTTGACAACAAGTTCAGTGGCTTTTGAATTCACACCAATTCCATTCCATTCAAGCATTGATGATCTCAACAGATTGCACTTTGTTTCACCATTACTGGAATAATCATTCAGAGAGCAATGATCATAGACATTGGCTCCTATCTCCTAATGATATCCCTCTCTATGATTGATTGGCCTTCACAGCCCTGAAACAAGAGATTCTTCAATGCAAAATAAAATATCTGAATCTTCCCGATTAATTTCAATGGGGTTATAAATCAATTAGTCTCTTCAATCTCTAGAAAGCTTACTGGCTAGTGGTTGGTCATCAAAGCATCCATGACAAATATCCTATCTGGAAACACATATGGCAGAATAATCTTTGGTCCAAAGTTTCTACTTTTCTTTCGCTTGTGGCTTATGGGAATCTTTTAACTTGGGATCATTTCCAGAAAAAGGATTCAGGGGGGTGGGTTTTTGCACACTATGCAAATAAGAAGGAGAAACCTAGGAACACCTCCTCAATGAATTCTCCTTCACCTCAAATCTTTGGGACAATGGAGCTATGTCTTTCAGACAGACGAATCAGGATAGAAGCAATTTTAAGCTCACCATCTCCTCCTAGAGAGCTAATCCTTTTCAAAGTTTGATCCTTAATTGCTTCCTGTAATATCCCAAAATTGGGAGAGCAGCAATATAGCACATAAAACTGGAATTATGCAGAAATATCAATAGATCAATACACGAGACAACCATAGAGCAATTCCATTATGATTATAACAGCAAAATAGGTACAAAGTCTTGAGGAAAAGATCACTCAAGTTGGGCAAACAAGCCTCCCATGAAAGCATACACCTAGATCTGAAACACTGTTAATACATGAAATACAGGAATGCTAAAACTGCAATATCTATGAGGGGATAACTACAGCTGAAAAAGGAAATACGTATATGTGCTGATACAATGCTCCAATAGTGCAAGGAATATAGATCCAACCTCCAAAACTGATTTCCAAGACAACCTAGAAAAGGTTTTTGGAAATACCCAATATACAAAATAGAAAGATATGGCCCTAGGGCTGAATAATCTCTGCGACTGGAACGCTGATAGGAGGTGGCTGATCTGAAATATGCAATGGCTGATCCTCCTCCAATAGATCTCCTAAATGAAGGGCTGATCCCGTCAAAGGAAACACAAGTCCCCCATCTAGGGCAATAAACCCACTGCTGCAGCTGCTCTCTAAAATAACGCAGTCCTTGAGGGAAACTGTGCTGTAGCTGATGGTAGCTACTTGGCCTCTTGCCAAATATGGAAATAATGCACCAAGGACTTCCTCACAAGCCTCCCGGATGAAAGGATAAACCCTCCAATGGAAAACAAGCTCAGGAATGGAGTTTTACAACCCTCCACTACTACAATCCTGCAACACAACTCAGATATGGAATAGACTGCGCTGTAGATGAAGACTGAAGCTTGGCCAAATGCCAGATAGTGGTAATGCAGCTCAAGATAACCTCTCCTGAGTAGGCACTCGAAGTCCCCAAAGGATGAGGGTGGGATTCCCGCTCGAGAACACCCTTATGCTAAACAGCGCAGCAAACCTTGCTAAATAGCAAAAACATGCATAGATATGTCACATGACAAATCCAGATTTAAAAAGATCAAAATCAATAATACAAATCCATTTCTTCTAATGCTGCCATCCTCTTCTTTTTATGCTTGGTGAGCTTCCTCACCCTAGGTCCCACTCATTAAAGGAGTTACTCCCATGCATACACTCCTCCTTAATGAATGCGTTGTCCTACAATTAACCTCCACTAGCTCCATAACAGTGCTGTTGATCTGGTCAACATTGACCTAGTCCACATTCTCTAGCCCCTGGTCACACCTTAGGGTGCTTCATTAAGCTGAAATGATGATCCACATTCACATGAGAAGTGGTTTTATTCCTTATAAAGAGATTTATGGGTCTCCCTGCCCACTTATTCACCTATCTAAGTGACAAAACAACGCTTTAATATTCCAATTAGCTGCAAGCTAATTTTGGAATATTACACTTCCGGACCCTTCTCCCAGGGATGCTTCTTTGGGACCCTTTTCCTAGGGATGCTTCTTTGGGAACTGTCAAAAGAGCGTAACAAGAAGGATCTTCAAAAGAAAGGAACTCCCAACTAATCGAATCTGGAAAATAATAACAATACATATTTTGAAAACTCATCAAATCTCTTCTTCGACTGTGGAGGATCTTAGATGTCTCCCCCCATGAATCTTGCCTCCTTCAACTCCAAAACTTTCAACCTCTTGCCATTTCAGTTTGACCTCAAAGGCCTCCCTCTCATCCCTCTATTTGATCCCCTCCCCAAGCTTTATGAAACTAGACTTCAATGGAGCTTCTAAAGAAAATCTAGGTCATGCAGGTTATGGAGGAGCCTTTCGCAACTCTGAAAGTGGCCTTGTTGGAATATTTTAATGGCAATTTGGGTATTTTCTCCAACAATACGGTAAAACTTTGGGCTCTAATTCGAGGTCTTCAAATGTTGTTCAGCATCACTTCAACATACTTGATTAGATTTGGATCAAGACCTAAGTGATAGCTCAAAATTCAAAATTACAGGATTTGGATGAAACTAGGATGGTTGCGTAGATCTCGTCTTCCTGATTCCGGCGCCGCGAACGGTTCGAAAAACCGATACTGTATGAAGAAGTTATTGAGTTTTGAAATTTCAAATCGCCCAATGTTCTCCAATATTGAGTATGGGTTCATGATTTTTATGTTGGGAAATATTTTTTAATGTATTAAAGTTGGGTTAATGTTATATATATAAATATATTTAATATTTTATATGATTTAAAATATCATATATTATATTAATGTTTTTATATATATTAAATATTAATTTAAAAAAAAAACTTTATTATATTAATTAAATTCCACATTTTAAATTAAAATCCAAAATTCAAGTTTTTAAAACTTATCGTGAGGCATTTTATTAATAGTACATGGCATATGGTGGATTTCTAAAGGTTCGAAGGTCAATTATCAAAATGATGATAAGGTTCGAAGGTCCGCATATAATATGCCAAGGTATGTTAAAACATGTAAATGCTCGTTGGATCAAAATGGTGTGCGTGGAGGGCAGAGGTCAGGGTTTGACCCTGCGACCTCTCCCCCATCAGTACGCCTTCACACCTGTACACCACGAGCCTGACCATTGAGAGGCATGCCAAGCCACGTAATCATAAACCTCTTTGTTTGCGCCGGTGCAGGGGGGCAGGGGCCAGCCCCACGTGCCACCCCCACATTAATACGACCTCCCATGTGTCCTTGACTCCGAACCCTGGCGCCCGATGGTTATGGGTAGACCGAAACCATGTGACAGGTGCCTTCAACCAAAATTTATTGTTGCGGTTAACTTGGCGGTTTAACTGGAGCGCCCACCAATTTTGGCGGAATTTGCCAACTTATCTGCAGTTAAGTTCAGTGCTCCACATTTAGTGGAGCTTTTTTGGGTGACATCGGACAAATCTTGTTTTGGCTCTATCTTGAGCTAGATTCGACCGCTTTGGAGTGCCAATAGTCAATTTCGACTATCTTCAACATTCCAGACTCAATGGAATGGGTTGCAAAGCCATCAGAGAACTTTTGAGCAGGTTTTTGCTTCAGTGAAGTTCAAGGGGCCACTAGGGCCACCAGGAGGTAGCAACAGTTTGAGTCCTAGCTAGGGGAGCTAGAGGCCTTATTCAGAAATCCAATAGTCAATTTTGGATGTTTTAGATGTTCCGGAACTAATGGTGTTGTTTGTAGAGACTGTAGAGGACTTTTGAAGGCCAAGATGCTTCAGTGAAGTTCCAGGGGCCATCAGTGCTAGCTTTTGCCATCAGCAGTTCGAGGCCTAGCCAGGGCAGCTAGAGACCTTATTTAGAGAACCAATAGTCATCTCTGATTGTAATCAACATTTTGAATCCATTGATGGAGGTTGCAGAAGATTTTGAGGACTTCTAGAGGTCGAGAACCCATCAGAGAAGTTTTCAGTGACCCTAGTGCCAGGGGGTGCTGACAGGTGTTGGAGGCGAAACTGGAGCAGCCGGAGGCCATTTTCAGTGAACCAATAGTCTATTCTGACTATTTTTGGCATTCTAAATCCAATGAAGGGATTTGCAGAGCCATTTGAAGACTTCTAGAACTTGAGAAGCTAAAGGGAAGTTTTGGGCAGCCCAGGGCAAACCGTGGAGGAAGGCCTAGTTTGGGGATGCAGTGCTCGTTTTGAGCAAATGATCAGTCGATATTTGGTGTCTGATGTGTGCTGAAGACAGTAGGTGTGGTTTCAGGGACAAAAGAAGAATTTCGAAGGAGTTCGTGCCACGAAGAAGCTCAGTGTAGCTCAGAGCATCGATAGAAGGAATCAAGTCTAAGGGAGCATAGACCTGTTTTCAGAGTGATGACAGCCATGACAGGGATATGGATGGTATTCTAAGCCCTTTGGTTTAGTTCAATAACCATTGGAGTTAAGTATTTTACTTGTAAAAGAAATTTCCTCATAATCCCAAAGAGCCTAGTCAAGATGACAAAAGCTCAAGGAGACGTAGCCCACGATATTCGGGTGAACTCCTAGATTAATTTTGCTGTTATGTGTGGATATTTTATTGCAGCATTATATGGCTGTTACATATGTTTAATTTCAGCAAAAAAACAAATGGACTTAAGACACTTAAACCGTTAAAAATCATACACCTCTTTCAAGCATAATTTCCGCAAAAGTCAAGTACAAGCTAGATCTTTTATTTGTTTAATTGAGTGAGAGGTTCTTGAAAACCGTAACAAGTTATCCAACCCATTTTTAGATTAGGTTGG
The DNA here is from genome assembly GCA_034641835.2 of Pinus albicaulis. NCBI lineage: Eukaryota > Viridiplantae > Streptophyta > Pinopsida > Pinales > Pinaceae > Pinus > Pinus albicaulis. The sequence goes on along the minus strand of CM076571.1, from coordinate 263,264,309 downwards.
TATCAGAGCACTTGGTTGCTTGATTGATAGAGCAATAGCTTACTTGTTTGACATGAAAGGTGTTAAACAGTGCAAAGGATTTGACTGTTTTACTATTTGCAAACTGACTGTTGCTTGAGTTTGCTAGAGGTGAAAGGAAAGCTACTGATAGCTAAGTCCATGAGAGGACAAGAAGGAAGAAAGGGCTGAAGGCATCTTCCTTTCCTAAAGGACCTCAAGGCCACCCTTGAAGCACAAACCCTCTTGACGATTGCTTGTAAAGAAGCTCAAGTTTGTTTGCAAAATGCTGCTTGAAGAAGAGCTTGACTCTACAACCATTTTGTTCAAAAGCTTTGCCAATAGTTTTTGAAAGCTTTGTGAATTTGGTTGAAGTTCTTTTGTTCATTTTCATAATGACAACTTCATCAAGTGAGGTTTCAAAATCCTCCTTCACAAGATTCTTCGATCAAGACATGAAGCGTGACTTCTACATATTGAAGGACATGGTGCAGATTCTGTTTGAAGATAGAAAATAAAGCACTGAACTTCGTGAGCAATTGTTTGCTATGAAGCAAGAGAAGGAAGAAATTCTTCAAAGATTGCATGATATGGAGATGCAGCTCCATCAAGCTCAAGAGGCTTTGACCAAGAACATGCGTGAAGCAGAGGTAATTCACTCTAATTTGTCTTCAGTTTCCTCATCAGAAAGATGTGTTGGTTCATTTGAAAAGCACCCTAGAGGTATAGGGTCCAAGTTAATGTTTAAAATGGGCTATGAAGGCAAGGGTTTAGGCAAGCATGCAAAAGGCATGATTGATCCTATTTTGGTTGAGGAACGGCCTAAGAATTTGGGTCTAGGCTATGTTCAATCTTATGGCGAAAACTCCAAAGCCATGAAGGCATGTGAGGCAACTTCAAGAAGAACTTTTGTTCCAAGTTCTAAATCACAAACATGTCAAGTTTGTTTTCAAGTTGATTGCCATTGTTTAAAGCCTATGTTGCAGCAAGAAGATTGTAGACATGCAGCTTATGGCGAGCATGAGAGTTCGGACAGTTTTCAAGACATAAACGATGATGTTAGTCTTCAAGAGAAATTTGGAACCTCTACTAGTTCATCTCCTCAAGAATGCAAAAAGGATGGACATGCAAAGCAACATATGAGGTATAATTCTTCCCATAGTCAAGTTGATTATGTTTTTGCAAGGCATGACAAATTTGCATGCTTAAATGGAAGAAAGAGTTGCTGTGCATATTGTGGTCGGTTTAACCATGATGTGTCGAGATCCTGGATGAGGAAGAAGGCATACAGGAAGCAGATGAAGCAAAGGCAACTTGCAAAGAAGGTGCATAAGACTTGCACACATTGCCAGAGAAAGGGACATGTTGTTTCACAATGTTGGACATTGCATCCAACTAGTCATCCCAAGCACACGAGGCAAGAGGATAGAAAGACTGGCGAAAGTGGAACCAAGGATTCCATCATTGATGTGAGAACAGATGTTTCACATGAAGAATATTTTCAGCAGCAAAAGTCGCCGTGGAAGTGGCTTGGTAAGAAGTGGTTTGACTTCTTGACACAGTAAGACATACTTTCATTTGTACATATGCAAATTTCAGTTATGTATGCATGTATATATGCTGTAATCTCATGTTTGTTTGAGCCATCTTGGATCGTTGATCAAGGTAGCGATGTTTAGCTACATTTTGTAATTTCTCGCCAGAAATTTCTGAGTGAGTGCAAGGAAGACAGTTCTTGACAGGAGGACAAGCGCATCCAGGAAGGAAAAGGTCGACTACCTTCGAGTTGTGGTGCAAAAGCACTAGCCATGCAAGGCAAGTGTATGGAGGCTGAAAAGAAGAGGGTGTTGTACTCTCATCTACTGTACATATCAGTATATCAGTGTTTTGGGGTCCAAAAGATTCCCAATGGGGAGGTCTGATGAGATTTGGATCAGGACCTAAGTGATAGCTCAAATTCAAAGTTACAGGATTGGGATGAAACCAGGATGGTTGCGTAAATCTCTTCCTGATTCCAGTGCCGCGAACGGTTTGAAAAACCAATACCGTATGAAGAAGTTATTAAGTTTTGGAATCGCCCAATGTTCTCCAATATTGAGTATGGGTTCATGATTTTTATGTGGGAAAATATTTTTAAATGTATTAAAGTTGGGTTAATGTTATATATATAAATATATTTAATATTTTATATGATTTAAAATATCATATATTATATTAATGTTTTTATATATATTAAATATTAATTTAAAAAAAACTTTATTATATTAATTAAATTCCACATTTTAAATTAAATCCCAAAATTCAAGTTTTTAAAACTGAACGTGAGGCATTTTATTAATATTATGTGGCATATGGTGGATTTCTAAAGGTTCGAAGGTCAATTATCAAAATGATTATAAGGTTCGAACGTCCGCATATAATATGCCAAGGTATGCTAAAACATGTAAATGTTCGTTGGATCAAAATGGTGTGCGTGCAGGGCAGAGGCTGGGGTTTGACCCTGCGGCCTCTCCCCCGTTAGTATGCCTTCACACCAGTACACCACGAGCTTGACTGTTGAGAGGCATGCCAAGCCACGTAATCATAAACCTCTTTGTTCGCGCCGGTGGAGGGGGGTGGAGGCCAGACCCGCGGGCCAGCTCCACGTTAATACGACCTCCCATGTGTCCTTGACTTCGAAACCTGGCGCCCAACGAAAACGCCGATGGTTATAGGTAGACCAAAACCATGTGACAGGTGCCTTCAACCAAAATTTATTGTTGCGGTTAACTTGGCAGTTTAACTGGAGTACCCACCAATTTTGGCGGAATTTACCAACTTATCCGCAGTTAAGTTCAGTCCTCCACATTTAGTGGAGCTTTTTTGGGTGACACTGGACAAATCTTGTTTTCGTTCTATCTTGAGCTAGATTCGACCAATTTTGGAGTGCCAATAGTCAATTTCAATTATATCCAACATTCCAGACTCAATGGAGTGGGTTGCAGAGCCATCAGAGAACTTTTGATCAGGTTTTTGCTTCAATGAAGTTTAAGGGGCCACCAGGGCCACTAGGAGGCAGCAACAGTTTGAGGCCTATCCAAGGGAGCTAGAGGCCTTATTCAGTAATCCAATAGTCAATTTTGAATGTTTTAGATGTTTTGGAACTAATGGTGTTTGTTTGTAGAGCCTGTAGAGGACTTTTGAAGGCCAAGATGCTTCAGTGAAGTTCCAGGGGCCATCAGTGCCAGCTTTTGCCAGCAGTAGTTCGGGGCCTAGCCAGGTCAGCTAGAGACCTTATTCAGAGAACCAATAGTCATTTATGACTGTAATCAACATTCTGAATCCATTGATGGAGGTTGCAGAAGCTTTTGAGGACTTCTAGAGGTCGAGAATCCATCAAAGAAGTTTTCAGTGACCCTAGTGCCAGGGGGTGCCGACAGGTGTTGGAGGCGAAAGTGGAGTAGCCGGAGGTCATTTTCAGTGAAGCAATAGTCTATTCTGACTACTTTTGGCATTCTGAATCCAATGAAGGGATTTGCAGAGCCATTTGAAGACTTATAGAGCTCGAGAAGCTGAAGGGAAGTTTTGGGCAGCCTAGGGAAAACTGTGGAGGAAGGCCTAGTTTGGGGATGCAGTGTTCGTTTTGAGCAAATGATCAGTCGATATTTGGTGTCTGATTTGTGCTCAAGACAGTAGGTGTGGTTTCAGGGACAAAAGAAGAATTCCGAAGGAGTTAGTGCCATGGAGAAGCTCAATGTAGCTCAGAGCACCGACAGAAGGAATCAAGTCTAAGGGGGCATAGATCTGTTTTCAGAGTGATGACAACCATGACAGGGATATAGATGGTATTCTAAGCCCTTTGGTTCAGTTCAATAACCATTGGAGTTAACTATTTTACTTGTAAAAGAAATTTCCTCATAATCCCAAAGAGTCAAGTCAAGATGACAAAAGCTCAAGGAGATGTAGCCCAAGATATTCGGGTCAACTCTTAGATTAATTTTGCTGTTATGTGTGGATGTTTTATTGCAGCATTATATGGCTGTTACACATGTTTAATTTCAACAAAAAAACAAATGGACTTAAGACACTTAAACAATTAAAAATCATACACCTCTTTCAAGCATAATTTCCGCAAAAGTCAAGTACAAGCTAGATCTTTTATTTGTTTAACTGAGTGGGAGGTTCTTGAAAAGCATAACAAGTTATCCAACCCATTTTCAGATCAATACTCATTGTAGAGGGAGACTCGCAACTTATCCTTCCAATGTCACCAAGCTCCAACATGGCTCAACTCCAGGTAAGGTCTCCACTTATTAGCGGTTATAATCAAGTTTGGATCTTCTTTCCTTTCTCATTCTGAACATTCGAGGCCTCATCTCCTCCCATGTCGAAAGGGAGGCCAACAAAATTGTTCAATGCCTAGCTAATGAAGGAGGTTTTGCCTCCTTAAACTAGGACCTAGATTGGAACCTCACTATCCCTGATCCCCTATGTGGACACTGCCAATAGTTTGCAGACATTGAGATTCAACCCCCATATAGGGTGACCACCAACTCGACTAGACATCACAAATGCAACACAGAGGTGGGTAAGTATCCTCGATCAATGTATTCTCTGGTAGTCTACCCTTTGCTTGAAGGTTAGTATTGACACACCATATCCTGATGTACCATCACCTCGTGGGCACGTAGTGGGTACAGGTGAAGGCTTTCTAGATGATAACTCAGGATTCTGTATAACTTTGAGATTCTGTTAGCGTCATGGTAAAATGCTTGGGCACTAGTTCTTTTCAAAGGCCGCTATATTCGGCTCCCTATTTGTCACAAGCCAATCATGCATTTTAACGGAGTTGTCTTTGGTTAGACGAAATGGACTCACTGTCCAGCCATCTCCGGCTGCTGGGACAGCGAGTCCGATGACCCCGCTCAACGACAGGACTCCGGTGGACCCCGCGCGACGATCGCTCTGCTCCTTCTCCGTTGGTGGGCCCTGCTTCCCTCCGCCAGTGCCTCCGCTACCCCAGCCTCCGCCTCCCCTCCACTCTCCCAGCCCACATGCTTAGAGCTGATTTAAATTTTGTATTTGGTTCATTTGCGCCAGTTGATTCAACTCCATTCAAGAGCTCGTCTTTGCTTCATTCGCCGATAGAGTCTCATGTATAGGCAAGGAATCAATGTATGCTCCTCAAACTGACTATTTCAAGAGCCTCTTGAAATAGGAGCATGCGTAGAATTTTGTTTAAGCATAAAGAAATTGACCAGGATCTCAGCTGGTGAATTTATTGGCAGGGAAAATCCTGGCAGGAAGCATAGAGAATCCTTGTTTTTGTATTTGGGTATTTTCCATATGCATTGAGCCCTCTTGGTGTGGTCGATTTTATTGAAAGGCTGCTGGGATAAGCGCCTTTTCCTTCTCTTTATTTTAGTTTTCTGGGAGGCATCAGGGAATTTGCAGGAAATTGTGAAAGAGCTGGGAGTGTACATTGTAACCTTTGACAGGCCTGGGTATGGGAAAGTGATCCTCATCCTAAGCGATCTGTAAGAAGTGCGGCTTTAGATATTGAACAACTTGCAGACCAACTTGATCTTGGTCCCAAATTTTATGTGATGGGCTTCTCCCTTGGGGGACACGCGATGTGGGGATCCCTCAAATATATACCACACAGTTTCTTATCATTTTTTTCCCAACTTTGCATCTATTGTCTATGATATTACTTGATATAATACTAAATAGGGTGCATAGAGAACCTTGCAGTCTCTGTGACTATAGTTAAGAAACACACCGGTTGTGTTAGATCCTTTTCTAAGTAATTTTGGGATTCTGCACTTTTAATAACACTGAAATATGAATGATGGTAATACAGGTTAGCGGGTGCTGCACTCTTAGCACCTGTAATAAACTACAGGTGGCCTGGTTTCCCAGCTAATTTATCTAAAGAAGCTTATTATCAGCAAGCCCGACAGTATCAATGGGCACTTCGTGTTGCTTATTATAATTTATACCCCTTGGTTGACTTATTGGTGGAATACCCAATAATGGTTTCCTTCTTCAAGCGTTATTCAAGGGACATAGAAACCTCTGAACAGGCATGACTGGGAGCTAGGCCTCAAATTAGCTGCACGCGCAAGATCTGCTGAAGTACTTATTTTTCCTTGATCTAAGCCTTATACCTCTCACTTCTTTTTGGAAAGTGAATTATAATTTCTAGTCTATTTATGTTCTTTTATGTGGTTCGCAACTCAGACCTTGACCTCTGCTTTCCTAGAAACGACCATTTTCAAAAGGCAAGTTAGAATGCTATGTTTTTTAACTAAATTGAATTTCGAAATTTGCTTGAGGTTAACTGACTTTGGTTTGCAACTCAGACCTTGATCTCTCCTTTTCCTAGAAAAAACCATTTTCAAAAGTCAAGTGAGAATGCTATGCTGTTGTTAATGAAATTGAATTGTGGAATTTGCTTGAGGTTGATAGACTTTTCTCTTTCTCATTAAACCAATGCTAAGATTAGACAAAGAATTCCAAATTAACAAGATACTGGTACTGTGACTGATTCTGGATCCAAGAGCTGCTTTCTCCTTATTTACTGATTCATTTGCCTCTGCAGCATTTGAAGGCAGCAGTCCAGCAAGGATTGTTTGAGTCTCTACATCGAGAACTGATGGTCATCTTTGGCAAGTGGAATTTTGATCCTTTGGAACCCAATAACCCATTTACTAACAATGATGTTCCAGTTCATATGTGGCAAGGGGATGAGGATGCATTAGTGCCAGTGACTTTGCAGCGTTACATTAGTGAAAAGCTTTCTTGGATCCACTATCATGAGCTGCCTGGGGTTGGTCACTTATTCAGCCTAATGGAAGGCATTCCTGATCGTATTTTGAAGTGTTTTTTGTTGGGAGAGCAATGTTAGAACAGGATTAATTAGATATGTATCTCAGTTACTCCATTTAGGACCAGGTAGTTTTCTTTTTTTTTGGCAATATTTGGATATTAAACTTAGTGCTTTGCATCTCTCGAATTTTCTCCAATGCCCCTTTTCACGGGCAGTTGTTGCAGAGCATGGACAAATGATTTGATGTAACATGTGATGATGTATGCAAAAGATAATATTTGAGTTTTTCTTAAAACCTAACAAAAAATATTATGAGATATCTTCTAGTCTGTATCAGCTTCTTTATGATTTGCACTCTGGTGATCCTTCCACAATCTTCTAGCCATTTAACTTGTCTTAGAAGATCTGCAGTGTGTGTGTTATGTATCAAAGTATTTCTGTCCAGATATTCTGTCTGCCGTAAGAGCAATAACTTATGTTTAACTCCGTTGAATCAGATAGGGATTTGAGGGTTTTATTTTCTAGGTTTTTAAGTGTGGACAATGGTGGAAAAGTGGACATTGTGTATCGAAGTTTCCTAACAGTGCCGCGCTGGAAAATTTCATCAAACCAATCAACATTATGTTAAGAGGAAGACCACAACATCATGTTAGTTGGATGGCCACTATCTCTGTCTACACCATTACAGAAACATTGACAGAATATCTGATGTGACCAGAAACAATGGCATAATGTGTGCTGTTCACACCACCATTGAAATAATATTACAGAAACATTGGCATATTTGTAATGTTTACAGCATCATTGACATAATGTTACAGAAACATTGGCATAATATGTGTCGTTTACAACACCATTGACATAATTATTAATATGTGCTGATGGGACCTAAAAAACCTTGGTTCTCTCAACACAATAACAAAAAATACCCCCACCAAAGGGTCTGCAGCGCCTTTTTTTCTCTGGACTCAATAACAAAAGTTAGTAAAGCATGTATGCAAACCCGCATACCTTTAACAGTGCAGAGAACGAGCGCAGAGGAACGCAATGTAAACTCTCCATAAAGCTGCTTCTCTAAACCTAATATATGGCCACCATATTGCAAATATGAAAGAGGAGTCACTGCCTTCATCCGCCATTTCAGTGCACTCAGTAAAAGCAGCTCCATTCTTTGAATAGTTCGAGGTTCGAAAACATGTTCAGCTTCCCCTACCTGCAAACACAAAATAATACCACCATTTTCAAACACAAACAAAAACCACAGTTATATCAAATTTATAATTGCTATCATAACCTGAAGGGCAAAACGCAAAGGAACTTGGCATTCTTCCATCTTGGCTGCCAGAGACACGCAGGCCACCGATGCTAGCTGTATTGCCCATGACTTCTGTAGGAATTTACAAGGTAAGTTCCTTAGATCAAAAACCAAAGGTCACCGCTCACAAACAGATCACAAATCACTACACCAGTATATCACGTGGTTAAAACCCTCGAAGAGGGAAACAGTCCATGGCCTGAGCCAACGCGGCCACTTTAGGCAATTTATTAATATAAAAAAAAAGTTTGCATATGTTTCTCTCATAAACGGTTACCAGACAAATGACCCTCCATGCTTTTTAAATAGAGATCATGGATAAATCGGGTGTTAAGCCACGGAACAAGTGTCGTTAATACCGAGGAGAGAGTGAACCGTCGGATCACTACAAAACGTGACTGTCGGATTATAAGTTACAAATGTACAGAGTAAAGAAACACACTTTACCTAACTCTACACTAGACCAAGTTATACTTAACTATTTCCTATGTGTCGGAATATCCTAACATCCCCCCTTAAGAACAACTTGGGATAGGATTGAAGGATTTACAAAGGTGACACAAAAGGAGCCTATTTCCTATGTGTTGAAATATCCTAACATCCCCCCTTAAGAACAACTTGGGATAGGATTGAAGGATTTACAAAGGTGACACAATATGAGAAGGAAGGAGGCATTAGAGCCTATCCCTCCTTCATAATAACTTTCCTGAACTCCAAGCATGGATCGAAGTTTGGTAAACTTCGCTTCTGTGAGAGCCTTTGTAAAGATATCGACTATTTGATCATTGGTTAGACAATATTGCACTTCAAGAACACGATCATGAATTAGCTTTCTGATGAAGTGTATGTGGAACTCAATGTGTTTCATACGCTCATGTTGAACTGGATCTTTACATAGCTGAATGGCACTCTGATTATCACACCAAAGTGTAGTTGGATGTTGCTGATGAAGACCAAATTCAGACAGGATCTGCCGAAGCCACATGGCTTCTTTGCTGGCTTCAACTGCATCACGGTACTCTGCTTCTGCTGAAGAAAGAGAGATGACACTTTGTTTCTTACAAGACCATGTAATATGCCCTGAACCAAGAGTGAATACATATCCTGCAGTAGATTTTCGATCGTCAGGGTCACCAGCCCAATCAGAATTAGTGAAACCAATCAACAATGGAGATGCTCCTACATTGTAATGAATCCCGAACTGAACTATACCTCGAATATATTGAAGTATTCTTTTAGCTGCTTTCCAGTGACTTTCATGAGGTTGGTGAATAAACCGAGCAACAAGAACAACGACAGAAGAAAGGTCAGGATGGGTATGGGTTAGATACAGAAGTTTACCAACAAGTTGACGGTATAAGGTAGCATCAACTTTAGGGGTAGTACAAGTCACTGAAAGCTTGACTCCAGACTGAAAGAGAGAAGGGGCTGGCTTACAGTCTTCCATGTGAAAGTGGCGTAGAATATCACATGCATACTTGGACTGAGAAAGGGTAATACCTTCTTTGGATTGCAAGACTTGAAGACCAAGGAAATAATGCAAGTGTCCTAAGTCTGTCATTTCAAACTTCTTTTTGAGGCTAGACTTCACATGGTTTATATGGTTGGGATCACTACCAGTAAGGATAAGATCAGCAACATAAAGAACAAGGATGGTGAAGGACTTATCCACTTTCTTGCTGCAGATAGTGTTGTCAGAATGACACCTAAAAAGCCATTATCTAATAGAAATCTATCCATTTTGGCATACCAAGCCCGAGGAACTTGTTTGAGACCATAGAGAGACTTCCTAAGGCGACAAACAAGGCTAGAGTCATTTTGGATAAAGCCAGGGGGTTGTTCCATGTAGATTTCTTCATGCAAATCTCCATGTAAGAAGACAGATTTAACATCCATCTGATGGACTTCCCATTTAAAGGAGGCATCAAGTGAAAGAACAAGGCAGATAGAATTCAATTTGGCAACAAGGGAGAAGGTTTCATTATAGTCAATGCCTTCAACTTGTGAAAATCCTTTAGCAACAAGACAAGCTTTATGTCTATCCACTTTTGCATCTGGTCCAAACTTTGTTTGGTAAACCCATCTGCATCTGACAAGTTTTCTTCCTTTTGGAAGAGGACCAAAATCCCAAGTATCGTTTGCCAATAAGGAATGATATTCTTCGTTCATAGCTTCATCCCAATCTGGATTACCGGAAGCTTCTTCAAAGGTGTCTAGATCAAGATTTTCTGGAACTTGAGCCAATAAGGAAGAGGCTCTTTTGAATTGAGAACGTGTACACCGTCGATCTACAGGGTCACCTGTAAGAGAACCTACTGCATCTCGAGTAGAGCGGACCCATCTTGGAAGTTGTGGAGTGGAAGGAATATCTTCAAGAGGTGGAGGAGGATTGTCATCCTCACTGTCATTATCTGAACTAGAAGGAATGCTATAAAAAATAGAAGACATAGAGAGAGGTGGGACATATGCCGAATCAGGCTCGTAGGCCAAAGGTGGCACACCCGCTGAACTAGGCTCGCTGGCCGATATATTTTCATCAAATTTTACATCTCTTCTAATGATTATATTTTTGGATTTTGGTTGAAGAAGTCTATATCCTTTGACATCTTCAGAATATCCAACAAAAATGCATTTTTCACTCTTACGTTCCAAGGCTTTATGTTTCGCATCTGGAATATGGGCCCAAGCATCACTTCCAAAAACATGAAAGTGACTTACATCTGGTTTGATTGAGCTCCAGGCTTCTTCTGGAGTTACATTCCTTAAAACCTTAGTAGGAGTGCGATTTACTATGTAATTTGCACAGTTAATTGCTGCTGGCCAAAAATTGAAACTAAGTCCTTTAGATTGAAGCATACAATTAGCCATTTCTTTTAAGGTGCAATTCTTCCTTTCAACTACACCATTTTGTTGTGGAGTATATGGAACAATATGTTGCAATTGAATGCCATGCTCAGTGCAAAATTTGATAAGTTTGTTGTTAACATATCCTCCTCCATTGTCTGATCTTAACTTAAGAATTTGATGTCCAGATTGTTTCTCAACAAAGGCCTTAAAGGCCAAGAACATGTTAAAAACTTCACTCTTGAGTTTTAAAAAGTATACCCAAGTGTGTTTGGAAAAATCATCAATGAAAGTTAAGAAGTACTTGCAACCAGAGAAAGAAACAACTGGAAGTGGACCACATAAATCACTGTGCACAAGCTGCAAAGGCGCTGAAGTGTGCCAAGGGGCACGTTTGTCAAAAATATTCCGATGATGTTTTCCGAGCACACATATGGAGCAAACACCATATCAGCAAGATACCATACGAAGACCTATCACCATATTTTCTTGACATAGAGTTTGAAGAGAGGGATAGTTTAAGTGACCAAATCGCTCATGCCAAAGTTTGCTCACTTCATCATTATGAGCAACAAAAACGGAGGGAAGACATGATGACCCAAAGTTGTCAAACTTATACAACCTTGTGGAATCATCAACAATTCCAGTAGCTAAAATATTTCTAGGATCTTTGAGGTTCTTGATTACAACATCATGAGGTGAGAATTCTACTATTTTCCCTTCACCTGAATGAGTTATTTGATAAACAAATAGAAGGTTGCACGACAATGTAGGAACACATAGTACATCATTAAATTGACCATTATCTAGATGAATTGTTCTAGATCCTACAACACTAAGAGATCTATCATCACCAACATAAATATGTTTGGTGTGACAATCATTTAAAGAAGAAAACATGGCTTTATTTTTGGCCATGTGGTAAGAAGCTCTATAATCAATGAGCCACTCATGAGAATGAGAAGAAGATACATCTAATTCATAACCAGATGCTTCACCACCACAAGCAGAAAGTGCCGTTCCTGAAGATGAAGTTGAAGAGGTCTCCAAATTGATGTGGTGCTTCTTCATTGCTGCTTCCAAGGCTTCCATCTTCTTAAAATTTTTGGACTCTACGCAGCTATCACGATTACAAAAGTTGCAATGTCTATCTATTTTCTTCCCTTTGTTTTTAGTTGCCTTATAAGTTTGGTGAGTTGCTTTTTCAGTTTGCGGCTCAAATTGCTTAGGACCCTTGTTTGGTTTAGGACCATACTTTTTAGGATACTACTTCTTGGGATTCTTTTGATATGGTTGTTGTTGCGCTGCTACAACTTTCTTAGAAGTGTTTCCAGAAGTGATAAGACCAAGGTGTAAGAGTTTTTCTTGTTCTCTTATCAAATAATCACAAAAAACATTAAAAGAGGGGTTCTTGTAGGCTGTTCCTTGAGAAATGACGACTTATCTAGTGGAATGGAAGGTGGAAACAAATACAGAGTATGCAGGGCCAAGCTTAACAAGAATGGAATAGATGAGGCTACCATCTTCCTTTTTGACCTTACAACCTTCTAAAAGAAGTCTAAGGGTCTTGAATTTGGACAAAAAATCTTCAATAGAGGAGAAATTATTGAAGTCCAAAGTAAGCAACTCATTTTCAAGCTAGTGGGCTTTGATTTCATTTTGAATGCCAAAAACAATATTTAGCTTTTTTAGGGCTTCATCAGGGGTGTCAATTTCAAGGATATGAAATCGAAAATCGTGAGCAATGGATATTCCTATCAACCCTCGTGCTTGATCTTGTTTATTTTTCCATGTAGCGGCTTTATCTCCATTGGTAGGTTTAGTTTCTTGTCATGTGGCTATTTTATAAAGCCTTTTACTTCTAAATAAGTCTACCATATGAGGTGCCATTGGAAATAATTGGTGCTGTTAAGAATAATCGGGCATGCACTTTCCATTTTTTTTTTTTAAACTGAAGTTGAAAAGAGCTGAAACTAACTGCTCCATTGGAAAGATCTCGAAAAGTTGGGCCGATTAAAAAAAACGGCTCGAAAAACGGCTCGAAAAACGGCTTCTGGATTAAGAAGTTATGCCTTTATGAAAAAAATGTGTTGTAGATGCCAAATAGTTACGGGAACAATTGAAATTTGATGATGAAGTTCTACTTTAAAAAAAAATCTCGTCCCTTTAACAAAAAGCTTTTTAGAAAAAGAAGCTTGAGAGAGAGACTTGAACCCAAGACCTCTATTCTCATAAACTAACTTTCCACTAAGTGAGCTAGTAAAAGGATTCTGTAACTGTTTGAAAGGAGGAAGGGTTTTTTTTTTCTTTGGTCTTCGATGTGCATGCTTTTTCCTGCAAAAAAACACAAAATTCGAGCACAAAAAAAAAAAAACCTTACGGAAGAATATTAGATTTCGGTTAGCCTTACCGGAAACTATCTATTTTTTCACTATTTCCGATTTCTCGAGATCGCTCAAAGATGCGGGGAAGGAGCTTACGTAGCAAAAAAAAAAAAAAACTTCTTCCTGATTCTGATTTGCCAAGATTGCACACAGTGCAGAGCAAAAAGTATACACAGAGAAGAGCGTATAGATCCCGAAATAGAAAAAATATAAACCGAAATAAATAGAGGGAACCGAAATAAACAAAATGATTAATAAATATCATTGCAAAACATATACTTTATACCTCCAGATCTAAAATGACATAACTTGGGCAACCAGAAACCTTTTCACATGAAACGAAAGGGGTTTCTCACTGTAATAGACGCTCTGGACACAACAAAGCAGTTCTCCAAGCCCAAAAAAATTCAGAATTAGTAGATGTAGAAAACGGAAGTCGCATGTAGTCAAACCGGCTTTGGATTTGGATCAACAACGGATGCAACCCTCAAAATAGCTCTGATACCATGTAGGAATTTACAGGGTAAGTTCCTTAGATCAAAAACCAAAGGTCACCACTCACAAACAGATCACAAATTAGTGCACCAATATATCATGTGGTTAAAACCCTTGAAGAGGGAAATAGTCCACGGCCCGAGCCAACGCGGCCACTTCAGACAATTTATTAATATAACAAAGAAAGTTTACATATGTTTCTCTCATAAACGGTTACCAAACAAATGACCCTCCATGCTCTTTAAATAGAGATCATGAACCAATCGGGTGTTAAGCCACAGATCAAGTGTCGTTAATACCGAAGAGAGAGTGAACCGTCGGATCACTACAAAACGTGATCATCAGATTATAAGTTACAAATGTACATAGTTAAGAAACACACTTTACCTAACTCTACACTAGACCAAGTTATACTTAACTATTTCCTATGTGTTGGAATATCCTAACAACTTCTGTTTCTGCAAACATAACAACATTGAATTTTTTTGCAACTATTTTACATAGAAGATCATTTAAAACCCAATAAATGCTTTGGTCATGCTTATGTTTATAAGTGTTTATATAAACCCAATATGTTTATAAATGCTTGGTCATGTTGGCCGAACCGAAAAAAATATCAGCAACCCCTATCAACTACCTGAACTTGTGTGTAGGAAAGAAAACAATCAAGGTAGTTTGTAGCCAGCAAGGCTGTCTCTGGAAGAAAACAATAATGTGCCTGAACCTGCATTCATTAACAGAGGTTCAAAGAAATGAACGTTTAGATTTTGCAGTTAGGCATTGAAATTTTGAATTGTTGGGTGGATTTTTTACCTTCCAAATTCAGGGGATAGCCTTCTGGCGAGCTTTGGGATCACCATCGTTAACCCCGAGCCTCTTGAAATAGTCAGTTTGAGGAGCATACATTGATTCCTTGCCTATACACGGGACTCCACTGGCGAATGAAGCAAAGACGGGCTCTTGAATGGAGTTGAATCAACTGGCGTGAATGAACCAAATTCAAAATTTAAATCATCTCTAAGCGTGCGGGCTGGCGGACGCAGGGGTAGCGGAGGCACCGACGGAGGGAAGTGGGGCCCACCAGCAGAGGAGAGCAGAGTCCACGGGAGAGCGATCGTCACACGGGGTCCACCGGAGTTAGGTCATCTAGCGGAGTCGTCGGACTCGCTGTCCCATCAGCCAGAGATGGCCGGACTGCGAGTCCATTTCGTCTAAACAAAGACAACTCCCATTTTAACAAACACCTCGATGGGATTTTGTACACCATTTCCTGGGGAGTTTTCCATTTTGGTTTTCTGTCCTTGTCTCTTCTTTTGGATTAACCTCTGGCATTGGTTTACAATGGCTCCGCGAATCAAATGCCGTGGAAAAACCCCACTACGATCCACTTCAATTTTCTACAATCACATTACATAGAGATCTTACAACTACTCTAGGTATGTCAGAATTTACAGTACTTACAATTTATCAGATTTGTGCATATTTATGTTTTATTTAATAGACATTGAACTTACACAAAATAAAAATAAAAAAAATGAATGATTAATGTACTCTAATATCATTTACGTCTTTTTAAAAAATCTATTTATGAATTAAACAGACAATTATCCTGTAAAACATTTCAAACACTTTCACATGTTTTGAATAATTTACATCCTTCTAAAAAAGCTATTTATAATGAATTAGACACACAAGTATCTTGTAAAACACTTCAAACACTTGGCATGTTTAGAATATTTTACCGATACACTAGTAAATTTGGCTCAATTTCCGACGGCCAATTCGTCGCTATTCTGACACATAGTCGTCGCAAGAGCAACAGTTCAAGGACGGACAAAACGTGGTTTGCCATTACGTCGCAATTCCGACGCACTGACAAAGTGTCGCACTACCGACACTTTTTCCGTTGCTTCCAAACAAGCGTCGCTCTTCCGACGTTTCCCAAACCGTCGCGCTTCCGACGTTTGTAAGCTGTCGCAATTTCGACGAAATGTGGTCCGACATTTTGAACGTCGCGCTTCCAACGTTTGTAATCTGTCGCAATTCCGACTAAATGTGGTCCGACGTTTTGAACGTCGCTCTTCTGACGTTTGTAAACTGTCGCAATTCCGACGAAATGTGGTCCGACGTTTTGGACGTCGCTCTTCCGACGTTTGTAAACTGTCGCAATTCCGACGTTTTGAACGTCGCTCTTCCGACGTTTGTAAACTGTCGCAATTCTGACGAAATGTGGTCCGACGTTTTGAACGTCGCTCGTCCGACGTTTTTATACTGTCGCTCTTCCGACGTTTTTAAGCTGTCGCAATTCCGATGCTTAGAAAGCGTCGGTATACCGACGGCAGGTTCAATTAAAAAAAAAAAAAATGAAACTTTAAAACATGACAGTAAATCTCCAATATTTGTTATGAATTGTGGGCGTTCCAATGACCGTGAAATATTAATATAATAAACCACCCCACAACGCTTCGACTATAAACAATCATATAAACACGGCTCTGTATTTCAAAAAACAGTTTAAAATAGAAACAGGGCAACATTTTTTTTTCCAATTGTTATGAACATAATTCGACCGTGAGATATTAATATAATAAACCACCCCGCAACGCTTCAACTATAAACAATCATTTTTTTTTCACAAAAGAAAAAACACTGTTTTGAATATATTATATGAAGTAAAACAGTCCATGAAGTCATTACATTTTCACATCTGAAGATTGGAACCCAAATATCCATCCAGAAAAGTGGAAGTCCCACCCCAGACAATGATAGAAAAATACCCCATGTCACATACAGGGACATGATATAAAACCCAGTAACGGTCCATATGGAGATTATCGACAATCTGAGAAAGCATCCAAATATGCCCGAGGCATCTATAAGAAAGTGAAATAGCAGTATGTAGAATAGTAAAGCAACAGATAGAGTACCGACGTCCATTGTTCCAAATACAAATCAAAGTACCCAAAATCCTTGAACAGAGAAAAACGCTAATCATGTGAGGAGTGTGATATGTCCAAAATATAAAAAGACCATCAGACCATATCAATAAACCAGCATCGCTAGTTTTGAAGGCAGAGTGATAAACATTAATCAATTTTTTTCACAAGAGAAAAAACGCTGTTTTGAATATATTATATGAAGTAAAACAGTCCATGAAGTCATTACATTTTCACATCTGAAGATTGGAACCCAAATATCCATCCAGAAAAGTGGAAGTCCCACCCCAGACAATGATAGAAAAATACCCCATGTCACATACAGGGACATGATATAAAACCCAGTAATGATCCACATGGAGATTATCGACAATTTGAGAAAGCATCCAAATATGCCCGAGGCATCTATAAGAAAGTGAAATAACAATATGTAGAATAGTAAAGCAACAGATAGAGTACCGACGTCCATTGTTCCAAATACAAATTAAAGTACCCAAAATCCTTGAACAGAGAAAAACGCTAATCATGTGAGGAGTGTGATATGTCCAAAATATAAAAAGACCATCAGACCATATCAATAAACCAGCATCGCTAGTTTTGAAGGCAGAGTGATAACTAGTCAACACATAAAATAGTATCATAAAACGGATACATGAAATGTGCAGAGACATGTACTGTTGATATACGCCTCACACAAAAAGCATCCATGATAGAGCAAAAATATGTATAAACCCAGGGTTGATTGTATGTTCTGGCTCGCTTGTTCCCTAAACCATCTCATAAAAACCTGTGCTCGCTTGATTCCAAAATTGGTAACCATCCGTTGCATCCGAGATGTATCTGTGCTTGTTTCCATTAGTAACCCGCTACAGCATCCACCCTGTTCATAGCAAAAAGGTTCCTGTAGATATACAGAGAAAGAGTATAATACGTAGACCATATAAACATGGCTCTGTATTTCAAAAAACAGGTTTAAAATAGAAAAAGGGCAACATTTTTTTTTTCCAATTGTTATGAACATAATTTGACCGTGAAATATTAATATAATAAACCACTCCGCAGCACTTCGACTATAAACAATCATATAAAAATGGCTCTGTATTTCAAAAAACAGGTTTAAAATAGAAACAGGGCAACATTTTTTTTTCTTCCAATTGTTATGAACATAATTCGACCGTGAAATATTAATATAATAAACCACCCCGCAGTGATTCGACTATAAACAATCATATAAACATGGCTTTGTGTTTCAAAAAACAGGTTTAAAATAGAAACATGGCAACATTTTTTTTTTTCTAAGTAAAGTTAATCTATTAACAGTGGGAATAAAATTACAGTATGACTTTAGTCAAAAACATTGCCCAGACTTATGGCAAATTTTTCATCAAAAAATAAAAAAAGAAGACTTCCCTCATACGGGGAAACCAGTCTTGAACGTTTACAGAATTCAAAAATATTACAGAGGTCTAGCATAGTAATATAATCTAAAACATGCCCAATTAAGTGGGCCTACGAAGCAAGAAAACCAAATTAACCAAACTACTTCTCCGGTGGTTCCTCGACGATTCGGCACCATCCTTCGGAAGGTCCAGGATCGCCAGGTGCTATCTCCACATTCACGCCACCACTCCCCTCCTGAAGGCCCGAATGCTGGCCGGCTTTTTCTGAGCTCAGACTCGCCGGACGGGTGCATTGTTCCTCCATTTGGTCCTCCTCACGGAAAACCACGGTGATTGAAGCTGTGATTTATGGGCGGTTAAGAGAGAAATTAAAGGAAAAAAGTGCAGTGCGCGTCGTGGGAGAAGGTGAAGTGGTGGGGAAATGAGGAGCAGGGGAGCCCATATGGTGGCCAGATCCTAGAACCCGACCCCGCCCACTTCTAGTGTTTGGATAGCGACCTGCAAAATAATCACTGGACTGGGAAGACGACTCGGTTGAGGGGCTGGAGGGAGATCATAGGGGTTGACCTCTAGTGCTCCCCTTGCGGCAACACATCCTTTGACACAAGCGAGGCATGGGTGCAGTCTCAGCAGTGGGCACAAGATGAGACAGAGAAACAGGATTCCACGAAACCGAGGAAGACAGACACAGAACAGACCGAGAGAAATGCAGATATGCACCAAGGTCTAAGCAGCAGTTCAACTGGCCACTTCTCCTTTTCGTCACAGTGAGCAGGCAGTGTAACCCAGCAACTGGCTCGTCTGAAAAACCATAGCGAAACACCATTTTATCGACCCGACTGCAATGCAATCGAAGAACGCCCGTCATAATTAATCTCTCATTAATGATAACCAAAGGCCAGATCATATTAGAGCATGCAGAATCGCTAACAGGAGTGGAGGTCCGATCTTGAACAATGTTAAAACTTAATGCGATTTGATGTGAAAACCTTGGAACTTAAATATCGGCTAATTGAACAGCGTTAAAACTTAATGCGATTGATATGAAATCGCCACATCCAGGTCCCATCGCCTTAAACGCCATCGAATGCACCCGCATCTGGGAACAGGGCAACTTTTGATTGAGGACATGTGGCAGAAATTGATTGGAGCGGATCTTTGTTTGGGCCGCTCGCGCAGTGGAAATCCAGACTCGAAAAAGATTAGGGTGAATTTGATAAGAAATTCGTGTCACAACTCTCCCTCCGTACACCAGCCCAACTTCGGACCCGAAAAAGATTAGGGCGGAATTCATTTGGTTTTCGCGTCACAAAATTGGCCGACGTCAGCAGGCTATTTTGGAATGCGAATTTGGTTTGAATTATGGTTTATCGCCGTTTGAAGTCCGACGGACTCGACTTAAAAACAATTTTGTTTGATCCCATCTTATAAAATTTGTGTTGGTTTTATTTGATTATACACATATTTATAATAAATCATGGAAATACCACACTAAACATGTGGAAAAGTTATATAAATTATTGAGAACAATCATTTTTATGTAAAAATATCCAAATGTGCTTTTGGGAAATAAGAATTCGATTATTTGGTTCATATTTTTTTAAAGGAAGGAGTGAAGTTGGAGCCTCAAAAGATGCAAGCTATTACAAAATGACCTATTCCTAAGAAAATCAAGGTTCTTAGAAGATTTTTTAGACTTACATGATATTATTGATAATTTGTTAAGAATTATGCATGCATTTCAAGAGTACTCACATATCTCTTGAAGAAAATATCATTTATATGGAATGATGAGGCTACTTTGCTTTCTCTCTTTTAATGGATGCCATGTCTTCTACACCAACATCGGTTGCACCTACTTTTGGTAAAACATTCATAGTAGAGTGTGAGGCACTAGGATAAGGAATCTACGTAACATTAACACAATAAGAGATATCATTGGCTTTTAAAAGCAAGGAATTCAAAGAAAATATTTGGTGAAAACTACGTATGAAAAATAAATGGAAGCAATATTACATGCAATAAAAAATGGGGATAGTATATCATTGGGAGGTACTTTAAAGTCAAGATATACCATGATAGCATAAAGTATTTTTTGAAGCTATGATTTTCATTAGAATATAAACAAAAGTGAGGAGAAAAAATGCAAAGTTTTAATTTTGAGATAATCTGCAAAAAGGGTAAGGAAAATTTAGTACATGATGCTCTTTCTAAAATAGAAGAGGCCTCAAATTTATATCCAATTACATTTTCTATTCCTAGGTGGCTAGAAGAAGCTTGCCATAATGGAAAAATGACAATAGTACTAAACAAAAAATAAAATTTATAAAGGATGGGATGAACTCTATGGAGCATTGGGAGTGAAAGAGAGATATACTTTGGTGCAAATGTAGAATGTTTTTATGCACGCAAGCATATTTGAATAAACAAATATTAAGGGAGTCCCATGTCTCTCTGATGGTAGGACGCAGGGTTCCTTAAAACATCTCAAAGGATCAAAAAATATATTTTTGGAAGGAATGAAGAAAGATATTCAAAATTTTGTAAGAGAAGGTCAGGTTTGTATAATAAATAAAAGAGAGATAGTAAAATCTCTAGGGTTACTTCAACCATTCCACATACATATTCAAAGACTAGAAGATATATCAATAGACTTTATTACAGGGTTACTGAAATATAAAGGTAAGTATTACATTTTTGTGGTCATTTATGTTGGAACACCTAATCCTCCATGGGTAGGTGTGGAATACAAAAAGTCACAATGGAGTCCAAGTGACCTTGGAATATGAAACCAAGAGTCACACCATTGTACTATAAATGTAAATCTTTGTATAATGGAAAATAAGAAAGCTTCACGCTTATCTTTCATTGTGTGTTTAGTCTCTTGTGTGCATTCTTCCTCCTCATACACCATGTGTGTGCTTCAACATGGTGTTTAACATGGTATCAGAGCAGGCGATTGCTGGCCCTGCTCCACTTTGAATGAGCCATTTGTGTTTATGGCCTATGCATATCTGCAAAAATTGTTGGTTTTTTTGCAGCACTCAAGTATTTGTAGCAGTGTTTTTGCCGCATTCATAAGAAGGAGCAGCATTCAGAAGAAAGAGCAGCATTCAGAATTTGTTTTGAAGAAGAGCAGCAGTGTTGTTGAAGAAGCACATCTGAAGGTTTTCATTCTCATTTTTCCTGCAATTCTATTAAAATCTGCATTTTGAAGAGCTGCTGGAATAGTGTTTTAAATTGGGTTTCTGAACAAGTTTCTGAGTTTTCACTGGAAATATTTCTGAGTTTTCATTGGAAGATTTCTGAGTTTCTGCAATTCTACATTTTCCTGTTGCTGGGCTATTGAAAAAAAAAAAATTCTGGGTTTTACTGCTAAAATTTTCTGAAGAATTTTCCTGCTGCTAGATTACTGAAAGATTTCTGAGTTTGCATTTATTCAATATATGCTACTGGAAGGAAGAATAGTCCGCTCTCTCTTTATTCTGCTCTCTGCTGTTTTAAATTAAAAAAAATAATAATAAATAAAAAAATAAATAAATTATTGGCTTTTGGCCTTCTCTCTGCATATACACCCCTTAACCTGCATTTCTTTACAACCATATACCCTGCGCCCTCATCAAAATACACTACAGGATACTTAAAATCCGCCCCTCTCCATATCAATACCGCTCTCCTATCCCTTTCCCTCAATGTAATACCGCAGCCCTCGCTCGGTCCCATTCCAACTCCAGAGCTCGGCCCTCTCCCCTACACCGGCCTACTACCCTCAATCTACAACCTACAGCCATCGCTCTGCACCTACGGAACCCCCCTCACTTCTCTCACCCACGCGCTCCCCTACAGAAGTCGACTCCACACAGCACTCACCCACACGCTCCCACGCTGCTCCTCCCCGCCCTCTGCTTACACCAGCGCACAGTTATCTCCTCCCTCCACAGTTATCAACAGTCAGCTCGAGCGCACTTACACCTGCACCCTACCGCTCTTACCTGCTTGCTATATACCCCATTCCTTTCCGCTCTGCAAACACTCCCATATCCCATTACTCCGCCCTCCTTACCTGCCTCCCTCTCGGCTTCACGCGCCCCTTTTTTCACAATTTTGTTTTTAATCTTTTTTAAATTAAATACCGCCCCCCATTTTTAAATACTGCCATTGTTTATACCGCCATACAACGCTCACACCTCCACGGCCTTTCGGCCTCCCTCCACTTGGTTTTTAATTTTGACTTTTTCAAATTTTTTAAAATACCGCCCATATAAATTGTATATAACACTGCCCTCTTTTTTAAAAATCGATTTTTATATTTAATTCGCCTCCCATTCCATATAAATTTCCTCTCCCATACTTTAAATTCTTTCCCATTTATATATAATCCCATTTCAATAAATTTCCCACTCCTTTCTAATTCCCTTTCCTCCATTTCTATTTCCCATTTTTAATTAATATATTTTTTTAATTAATTTTCAATTAATTAAAAAAAAAAAAAAAACAGCAGAGAGAGAGGAGATAGAGGAGAAGAAAGAGAGATATGAACAGCAGAATTGAAGAAAATGACATATAAGTGAATGGACAGTATTGCAGATTTGACATTTAATGATTTATGGCATATATAAGAGGGTGATTTTTTTTGAAGATTTTTACATGAGAAGACAAGTTTGCCATCATTGAAAACAACGCTTTGAAGGAAAATTCAGCTGCATAGTGTTTTCCGCTGCACATATTTTTGCAGAGATTTTGTATTGAACTCACATTGTGAGTGAATTTGCCTCTTCATTCATAGTTGGAATCAGTGAATTTGTGTTGAAAAATTGTTGATTGCCCTCCATCATTTGAGGAGCACACTTTGTACTTTGAGAATTTTTTGAGTCATTTGTATTTCTTGTTGCATCACATTGTAAACGGGTGCATTTTCGGTTGTAGCCGACACCCTTTTCATTTGTTTTGAGCCTAAGTTGTTGAAAATGGCCAAAATCAATGAGGCATTAGTGTTGTTGAATGACCTCATTCATTCAAATGTTGATGACACGATAAAAATGAGCAAGGATGCTCTTTTGTAATATTCAAAGTTGTTTGCAAGATGCATTGCTGAGAAGGTTGAGTTTTTGCAATAACCCAACTAATAAGATTTTTCAGCAGAAGAGTCACTATTCTGAACTGCTTTCTGTCTGTATGATTGTAAAGACTCTCACTGTGAAGAAAGAGCGAAGATAAAGTTTCAGCTGATTCACATATTTCTCCTTGTACTAGACAGAAGACACATGCAGATGTGCTAGCTCAACTCGCACTTTGCTTCCATCATCGTACCTGGAAGAGCTTGTCCACAACAAGCACCGAACTGGTCTTGGATATGACAAGGATGTGTCCTTTCATATTCTAGACTACACCAAGCCTATCAGATTTCAAAGTGTCATCGGATTCATGTATGACAATTCACCTGCAACTGTTCCAGATCCTGTTCCACAACAATCACAGATCGTAAAATTCCAACACTGTGATCAAGTTGGCCATATGAAAGATCACTGTTTTGATCTTCATCCATGCAAGCACTGTGGTCGACACACTCATTACACTCATTCTTTAGACATATGCTTCGTACACAAGCTCTTCTCGCAAGAACCAAGATTCATCTGATGGATCGCTCGGCAATGGGCATCACAGCCCAAGAAGATGTTTACGACACATGTTAGAACTTGTTCACTTATATTGAGCAAACTTGTGCTGAGTTTTTGCCATCATCTCACCTTGTCCCTGACAGGGGGGAAAATGGTAGTCATGTACAAGCTTCGACAACAGATCAAGCGAGCCTGAGCCACAATCTCTCATTCCATGTTCAGAGTTGTAGCCAGCAGTTCAAGCGAGCCTGAGCCACAATTCGTCATTCCGGATTCAGAGATGTAGCCAGAGACACGGATGCCCATGAGCATACCTTCGGTTGGTGGATAACCTAAAACCATCATCTTTGGTTGGTGGATAACCTAAAACCATCATTTTCGGTTGGTGGACAACCTAAAACCACCACAGGTCGCAGACCTCCCTTCTTTTAGGTCGAAGGTCTCCCTTTTTTATGAGGGACAATTCCTCTAGCAGAAGCCTTCAGCTTCTTGCCAGCTTTGGAAGAGTTCCGGGAACTGCAACATGTATTGCGTTCCAGTGTTTGTGGTCATCCTAAAACCACCTCTTTTTTCCAACATTTCAGAGAGTTGATTCAGCCCAAGAGCTGCCATGCATACTTTGCAGATTTGTATTACAACTCTTTTCTTGGACTCACACATACCCCTTCGGATTAAGGGGGGATGTTGGAACACCTAATCCTCCATGGGTAGGTGTGGAATACAAAAAGTCACAATGGAGTCCAAGTGACCTTGGAATATGAAACCAAGAGTCACACCATTGTACTATAAATGTACATCTTTGTATAATGGAAAATAAGAAAGCTTCACGCTTATCTTTCATTGTGTGTTTAGTCTCTTGTGTGAATTCTTCCTCCTCATACACCATGTGTGTGCTTCAACATGGTGTTTAACAATTTATATAGACAAATTTTGTAGATTTTTTTTGTAGAGCTCAAAGTACATAAACAAAAGCCAAGTGGCAGAAGTGTCCGTGAAAGAAATTCATAGTCTTCCTAAAGTAATAGTAACAAGAAACTTTTGGAAATAATTATTTAATATGAGTGGAGAAACACTAGCTGCCATGAATTCTACATATCAAACACAATCAAATGGTCAAACAAAAATAGTTAACAAATGTTTTTAATGTTATCTACAATGTTACTCTTTAGAAAAGCAATCTTAATGGATGAAGTGGGTTCGTTAAGGGAGAATGGTAATATGATACTACTATCACACATCTACTAAAATTTCCCCATTTCATCTACTAAAATTTCCCCATTTAAGGCCCTTTATGGATATCCAACTCCTAGTATCTCATACTTTTTGCAAGGTAAGTCCAAAGTATAGGGAACAGAGTCACATATGGAAAATAATAAAGAAACTTTGAAAATTATTATGGAAAACTTTCAAATGACATGAAACATGATAAAACAACAAGGGGAACAACATTGAAGTGAAAGATAATTTGAGGAGGGTAATTGAGTATTTTTTAGATTATAGCATTATAAGCAATCTTCATTCAAGAAAAAGAAGAGTAAAGAATTAGCTCAAAAATGTTATGGCCCTAAATAATTATTCATAGGATTGCACAAGTGGTATAGAAGTTATATTTTCCTTCTTCTTGCATTCATAAGGTTTTTCATGTATCTTTCCTAAAAAAGGTTTTGGAAAAAAATATGCCAATGTAAATAGAACTTCCAAAATTAGATGACGAATGAAAGTTGATTCTTGAACCACAAAAAGTTATAGATAAACATTCTGTATCTCTTTGACATATAACCATTATGAAGTACCTAATCAAGTGGAAGAATATTCCTCTAGAAGAAGGTACATGGTAAAGTGATCAATTCGTGATGAAATACCCACGGCTAAAGGGTTCGTTTGAAGTTTTGACAAAGGTTTTGTTATATGTTTTATATAACACGCGGCGGAATAGTTTTATTGTTTGTTAAGGTCCCACAGAGTGATCAAATTTGAAGGGCAGGTCTGAATTTCAATTAGAAGGGCATATATCTATGTCGCCCTTTCATAATGAAAAGATTAAAAAAAAAAACTTTTCAATTGACCACAATAAATTATTTTTACATTTCATTTTTAGAAAGACAAAACCATCAATCTTTATATTAATAAAAGACTGTTACATATACAACAATGAAGAAGGTTCCATCTTTCATTGCTTAAATATCTCATTGGCAATGTCAACATAAGTCTTGAAGACACTATTATAAGAGTTTGGATACATACCACCGGGATATAGGAGATTCTTATGTGTCAGATTGTGTAATGCAATTTTGACTTTGTCTCACAAGGAGCAGCAACATGGAGGTTTGGATTTTTCTTATAGAACTTTATTATTATTATTTGAAACGTTGTTTATAGATATGAATACAACAATGAAATTATGAGCATGGTGGACAATTAGTTAAGCTCATGATGCCAAACCATGATGATGTAAGTTTGGAATTTAACATTTTTACATGTTAAAGACAAATAGTCAAAATCACTGACAACTTAGTATGCCATAATTAATAATCATTCCCTGTTTACTTTTGTTAATAGGTTTATGTCACATGATGATCTCTCTTCTCTGGCATTTACTTGTATTGAAGATCACTATTCTAGGAATAAGGAGTTATTTTCTCCAAAAATAACCTTAGCCAAACATTGACAATGCATCAAGGATATCTTTCTATGCTTCATAAGTACATATGTTCTACTTCTAAATCATGTCTTGGAAGTGGTTGTTTTGCTGGAAATTATTCACCAGTTGGTTTCATACCAAAGTCTTTTTCTCATTTTTAGTATCCAATACATGAAAAAGATAATGGTTTAAAACAACATAAATATTTGAAATTTTGCAAGAATTGTCTGGCACACTTTGAATATGAATTTTGAAGTCAAGTGCATGATGCCGTATAGGATCAAGTGTCATTTTGAATACCAAATGTTTCACAAGAAACTTCTCAACATGCTACCCTGCAGTAAGGATTAAATGACAATATTGCATCAACTATTTCCATAATAAAAGTGCACCTCGGCCATAAGACTAAACAACTACAAATGTTGTAGATCTAACAAGACCACACAATCAAATGTATTCCACAAGGTCAATATTGTATGAAAAATGAAAAGGAGTTTGCAACCAAAAATACTTTAGGCAACTAATTCAATTAGATACACCAAACTATCAACAAAAAGGAAAACCAGCCTACTCAAAAGGCAAGCGTTTACCTCCTTTGACAAAATTTTGAGTTCCGAAACAAGGGCCTTTATTGTCTTGTCAATGCCCCTAGTAATTTGAACGGGGTTTGCACCTACTACAACAACCTAAACAAAAGGGTTTCATTTCAAATTATTTTCCACAAATTTAAGATACAACCATTGTCAGTTTTTTATTTCTTAACAAGGTTATAAATTTTGACAAAAGAACCAAATTTTTTTAATACCTGATAGCAATTTTTTCACTCAAAAACTATCTTAGACTCAATAAGCCCAACTCAAAACTAAAAAACCAAACACCATAAGACCCTACAAAAATTAATAGATGATCTTAATCCAGTACTATCGACAAAAAGTTACCTTTACACCCTCACTTATTAAACCCTGTGCTGTTGAATTTTAACTTCAACTGCTGCAGCAGAAAGACGGATGCAGCAACAACATTTTTTTTTGGAGGTTGCTTGCACGCCATCCAGAAATTTAATTCAGCATTTAAAATTCCTACAAGTTTCTTTTGTAGACGGCCGCAGCCATATTTCTGTACAGGATTGTATTTAAACACAACAACCAACATTAACGCAATTCACCAACCAGAAATTAAACAAACAAAAATTTACCTGCTAGTTTTGTAAATTCAAAAGGAGGACACGTGGAGCATTAATATTGGATCGCATGAAATTGAAGGGAATCTGAAAACCTGAAAACCTGAAAACCGGACCCGAATTTTTTATAAGACACATTGGATTGAGAATTCACGTTACAAATTAGGCAAACGTCAACATCCCATTTTGGAACGCGAATTTGGTTTGAAATTCAATCTATTCAGACTTTTGAAGTCTGACGGAAATGGTTCTTTAATGTTTTGATAGTTTAATTTTATGTATGCTTTAATATATACATATGTTATATATATATATATATATATATATATATATATATCATATGCAAAATGAAAGGTGGGCCATAGAATTTAGTTTTAATTTTATTTTTTAAAAAAGAGGGTTTATTATAATATGTTTTATATGTTACGGCATATAAAAATAAAAAGGACAAAAAAGCTTGGTAGTTTTTTTTATAGACAGTACGTAAATTTTTTATTACATAGCAGTGTGTAAAAAGTGAGACTGAGTTTAACTTTTTAAGTGTGTATGCACAACAGTGCGAAAGTGAAAAACATAGCAGAGTGTTTTAGAGACAGAGTATGTTTGTTTTGAACAGACAATGAGTTGGTTTTATGCACTGCGTTTTGTAGCAGTCATAATTTTGTAATCCCTCTCAGTGAGGAAGAAGTGTAATAGTTTTTTTTTGAGTTATTGAAGGGAATAGAAGTTTGTTTTCAAAGTATTGAAACTTTGTCTCCTATCAAAGAAATTTTTATTTTCTATGTGTTAGAGGAAGGGAGATTTATTCTCCATTCATTTTTCTGGAATTTTTCAATATTCCAACATGTGCAAGAACAACAGATGTTGTGGTTCCATCCCCAGCTAAATCATTTGTCTTTGCCGCAGCTTGCCTTACCAACTTGGCCCCAATATTTTCAACTGGGTCCTCTAATTCAACCAATAAAAAGGCCAAAACCATAGCATTGAGATACATTTCATTACACCGTCAATAACAATAAAATTTGACTCAGCCATAACCCTTTCCTTTTATTGTTGTGAAAAGCTTTATGCATTACTCTAATGTGGCTAGTCCATAGGCCAAGTAGACCACCGGGTAACAAATATGTTTCCTTTCACCTTTGAGTTTTCAAATTATGCCTACCAAATCTAAGACATTTAAGAGGGGGAACTAATACAACGTTAAAAAGAAAACCAGAGAACACATCTACAAATTACCTCCTTAGCTACTATCACACCATCATTAACTATTTTCGGAGAACCATGCTTGCTCTCCAAGACAACATTTTTCCCTTCGCCCAAGGGTGACTCCAACAATATCAGCATGTTTGTTCACACCGCCTGCAAGACAAATTGACAATGCTTTCAGTAAGTGTGCAATTGAATGCCAGACCATATGCCAAAACAACCCTCCATGAAAAATTAAAATAACACATTAAAATTGAATATAAGTGGACAAGGAAAGATCCATCGCAGTGAAGTTTCATGTGCAGGTGACCTTCCTTTAAACATAATTTTTTCTCTGACCTGCAATTTTTTTGTCACTGAGCCATCCTTGTTGAAGTACAACTCCTTTTCCATAGCTCTTGTATTAAATACCTTCTCTCTGTTGCGTAATCTCAGAGTCCCTCTTCTGCTTGAGCGATTAAAGGAAATGGGTGAAAAAACTGAAAGAGAAGACAATTGTCTGCCATAATTATCAAACATTGCACCCAACTTCTTCCCCTTTCCATTGTTACCCAATGAGGTAGATTTGGCAATTGTTGTCATACCGCCCAAAGCAGAGGCCATCTTCTCTTATGCTGAATATAGAATTACAAGATCTTCATATTAGTATTAACCTTAAAAAACATGACTCCCATTGCTAAAAACCACTTTTAAGTTGTAACAGGCAAACTAAACAACTATCGCAACTTTTGGCAACTTTTGGAGCATTAAGAGAGAAACAACCAAAGAGAAATACAACCACAATCCTAATTTTAATGAGACCGGACTATATATTTGCATTAAGATAATAGAAAGAAATCACGACTATATTAAGGCCAACACAAAACAATCTTTAACCAGTGTCTCTCACGGCCTTCAGGTTGCCATGCTAGAGGTTGCATATTTTTAATTTAAATTCTTGACCTCTCGTGCCCATCTATGAATGCATCCAATTGGATATCTACATCAAATGCTCCTTTATATCCCCAAAAACAAATTCCCTACTACAAGAGCACCAGTATTGATGGATCACCCCACACCATCCCACCCACTAGAAACTGTGAAAAAGGAAACCAGAGAAAACTTCTGAAATATCTCAAGATGACTATATGGGTGGTTCTTATGAATCAACCAACCATTCAGAGCATGCTCATCAATCCAAACCATGAGTATTATGTGACGATATTCAAGCAGGCACTGAATCAGATTTCTGAAGCTATGTTAGAGAAACCCTAAACTCTCACTGAAAAAATAAAAATATACTCAACAACAAAGATGATCACACTCTGGGTAGCCCTGGAGGCTATTTGGGGGTGACGAGTCCAATAGGTCTCAATGAACTATTGCCCTCACCGGGGAATACTATTGCAGTGGAATTTGATACTATTTTGGATGTTGAATTCCACGATCCTAATCGAAACCAGTACCTTCAGCTCCAGTACCTGTTCACAAAAGAGGGTGCCATAGTCATTCATGCATGCA
The DNA here is from genome assembly GCA_034641835.2 of Pinus albicaulis. Lineage (NCBI taxonomy): Eukaryota > Viridiplantae > Streptophyta > Pinopsida > Pinales > Pinaceae > Pinus > Pinus albicaulis. The sequence goes on along the minus strand of CM076571.1, from coordinate 263,233,982 downwards.
AAGAGGGTGAATTGCAGGCATTGCAACAGGAGGTGTTGTTGTTGTTGCATTGGCCACTAGATTGTTTGTCTGGTTCTGTTACAAGCACAGAGTATTGAAAAGGACAGACAAATTTAGTTCAGATATTGTGAAATTGTCTCGGAAATTCACCTACAAAGAGCTCAGCAATGCTACGAAAGACTTTTTTTGAATGTGATTGATAATTGATAATTGTAAGCAAGGTTAATCCCCTTGTGAAACCCAAATTTCTCAGCATTTTCTAAAACCTGATGACAAAGTCATTGTAATGAACAAGCGCCTAGGTCCATATTACGTCCAAATCTACCAAGCACCAAGATCTATAAAAAAAATCCACAGTATCTGCGAACTAAGAAGAAGAGACAGAAAATGTATTCTACTTACCTGTTCGAATAGTGGTTGGGGTTTATGTCACGGCAAAAATTTGACAGAGCCCATGTAGCATTTCTTATCATTGAAATTCTGGCAGTATCATTCAACTGGGCAAGCACCTGCCTCAGAGCTCCATGACTGAGGGCAAGATCCCTAAATGTTGCAGAGTCTACAACAATATTTACCAAAGCCCAAACAACATTACACGAACACCAGTTGAACTCAAAGTTGGGTACTAGTTTTTTAAATCAAATTCCAAAATTACAGACATATAAAGATAGTTGGGAAGAATTGGCATGCTCAAACAACGAGGTGATACATGAATGACATGAGAGAGAAAATATCAGAAAAGCCCCAAATCTCGAGAACTAAAGCTCATCACCAACCTGAGACTGACAACTTTACATGATGTAACCTATGAAATCGTAAATGGAGAAATCATAGTAACAATAAAGTAACCTATGTAACAATAAATTTGGATTCATCCTGGGAGTGGTAATGGGAGAAATCATAGTGAACAACAGGAAACATGCAGAGTTTCTTACAATCAAATAGATGAAAAAACACATACAAAAAACCTAGATAATAATCATGAACACGCTTAATATTGAATTATGAACTGTAAAGGAACTTACAAAATGTGACATTACAAACCTGGTCAAGCGCACAAGAAAAAATATCCTGGACATGACCCTGGTTGACAAGTTGTATTGCTCATGATGCAAGAGGATTTTTACCTGCACTGCCAAGTCAATCAAAATCCATCATTATCTATACAATAAATAAAAGTAATTGATGTAGTATTTTTTACTCTAAGATGCATTCTTATGATAATGTTAGAACATATGTTGAAAATGTCAAAACATACCTGAATAAGCTCCTCTCCGTTTCAAGAACAATTTATTGGAGTCGCATGAACTTGGAACAAGCCTCCCACGATCTGAAAGAGCAGCAACTAAGTCAATAGTGACTTTTTTGTTGCTACGCTGGATCGAGGGAGGTTTTCTCCAAGATTAAATCGATCCAATAAATTATTCTCTACTAAACAGGGCCAACCACATGAAGATGGAAGCTCTTATGGCCCCTCCCCCCCCTCACATCACTCTCAATTCCCCAATACCCAATCTATATTTCATTTTTTTAATTTCATGAGCATAAAAAAAAATATCCATTAACTAATAAAAAAACAATTCAACAAAAAGTACGCAAGGAAACATTGAAATTAATGCTTGATATAAAAATAGTATGATAAATGAGTTTTTTATATAACGCAAAAAACGTTCCAAGTATGGTAACGTTTGTCTTATAATAATACAATATTTTACATTATCAAATTTTCTTTTTCTTCTTCCTATTTCTAAAGCTCCTAATTACATCATCAATATCATTGTGCTCTACTCCTGTTTCGTGCCTTTCGACTCGCACTGCTGACCTAGTTGCGTAGTCACGATGTCCGGTCTCATCCTGTGACGGGGCATCGCCTACAAAAACAGATAATATTAAATTTTAATTGTCAGTTTTTAAATATCATTGAACTAGTTCGGTAATATTAATAAAAAAAATTGCAATGAGATTATTTACCTGGTGCACCAGTTGTCGCCGTTGGGACTGTTGCCCTGTCTTCCTCTCTGGTGGTAAGATCCTCAAGAGAAACATTCTCTGTCATTTAAAAAAAAAACTTGATAAGGACAGCCATCAAGGTATAATTAGAAAAAATTATAAGTGGAAATTAATTACCGTCACAGCCCTCACTGATAGTAGCATTGTCGGCCTGTTCCCCACTACAATGATCAGGTTGCACGTGAGGATCATCTACATCTGGCTCTAAAACTGAGTTATTTGCCTCGTCGGTAGTGCTGCTCCCCTAATTTAAACAAAGTTGTTAGACATTAAATTTATGGACGAAAACAAACATATTGAAAGGTTAATGTTTTACCTTATCAGGCATGCTGGATCTTGGGACCTGCCCCAAGCTTCTGCGACGTTCAACTACGGCTTGATAGCCGAAATGGAAAGCGATATTTTTATCTTCCTCTGTAGTTTCTGTTCCGAAGTCATCACCCTACATTACATATGATTGTGTGTTTTTAATCATATTTGATAGGATTACAAAAACGGTGGAAGGCGATACAATTAATTATAAGATGTTTAGCTACTTAATTACAATTCTTGCGGCTAATTTCAAGTAGCCGCCCTGGCCTAGCTTGTGATGGCCCTTTTTTTCAATCCTAGCTTTGGTTTCCTTTTAGGTGTCAGGAAACCTAGCATCAAAATATTGAAGTCATATATGACGTAGCACACTTTTATTTTAGACATAGAGAAAATTAAAGTTATTGAATTAAAGTTGTAATTTACCTTGCGGGTCCAGTTGGCATTTTTCCTTCTTTCTTTGCCCTTTTCTCTTTTCCATCATGGATGAGTGCTCTCCACTCACTCTCTGGAACTGTGAGAGGATGCTCATATCTAGGGTTAAATTGCAATTTCGTCCTATAGGTGTCCCTGGTATATTTCAAATATTTGCCGGCTACCCGAGCCACCGTTGTTCTGTCAAATGTGCCGACCCCAAAAAGGGCTTCTAGATAATCTAGAAGTTCTTTTTTTCAGGTTGGAATTCTGGGAATTCCACCCTGTGCGTATGGTTGGGCCAAAAATTACCAACGCATGGCTCTCCAAAAACCTGTAGAACTCATTGTTTCCTACACAGAAAAAAAAAGATATTATCATTAATTTAAAAATAAAAATCATGATAAATATGTTTTAGATAAAGTACATGAAATAGTTAAAATATTAAAATTTACTTGGGAGTTGTACGTGCTTTATAGGGACACCTTCATCGTTCACCAACAACGTGCCATTAATGGTCTCTGTGGAGCTGACACGTGTAGCTCCAGGAAACACAATAATGTAGTTGGCCATATCAGCCTCATCACTGCCAACACATTTAGTGGTTGGCTGGGTGTCTGCTTAGGCAGGGTTTGTTTCTTCGCTGGCACCTAAAGGAGTAGAAGGTGTACAAGAGGGTTTCTGGGCAATCTCTTGCCCTTGTGTCCCACTAACACCAACACCGGGTTCATAAAGTGCCAAAAAACGCTACATACAAAAGAACTTTTTGTTAGTTTAGTCAATGTAAAAATTAAAAATCAAACTATCACAATTCATATCATGTAGAACAAAAAAAATATCCTTTTGACTTTTTATTATTACTTGATATGTTTCTAGCTGGGTCATAAGTTGTTTTATCCTCTCTTCTATTTCAGGTGTTTGAGGCGCGTCTATCAAAGTATTAAATTTCGACCTTGCATCTCGTGCCTTTTTTCGCAACAGGAGCGCTGGAGATAGGGATGAAGAAAGCTCTTCCTCAAAGAGGGAATCATCAGGCGTACCATGGCTATGTGTCTGCATATTTGAACAAAATTAATATTATTTCAATTATGTAAATAACTAAAATACCTGAATATAGAGCAATGCTGGCACTTTACATGTTCTTCCGCTGGCCTCTTTCCGCGATCATCCCGTCTCGGGGTTGTTCCTGTACTGCCCTGATCAGTCTGCCACATTGTAATAAAATTATAAATGTAAATACTTGAAAACAATATCTAACTTGAAAACACAAAATGAAAACTGAAATAATTTCTAATAAGACACCGAAAGACAGAGTTAGAGTTTCAAATATGCCTTGCATTAAATTCAGTCCTGGAAACATATCATTGCACATTAAGGCACCCAAACAAGAGACGAGTTGACAATGAAGACCTTGTTGAATATATTGTTGGAGCAACTTCTAGTAAACTTGTTGTGAAGACCTTGAGGACATTTTTGAAGCAACATTGTTGAAGCTGATGGTATAGCATTGTTGGAGACGATCTTGAAGGGCCTTGAAGTGAAGCTTTTGGAGCAACTATTGAAAAATCCTTAGAGAATTTAAGTAAGGCACTTTTTATCTTCCATCACCTTTTTCCTTTCAATATCCTTTAAACGATTTGTTTGATATTTAATGTTTGAAATCACGTTATAATTCCTTGATTATATGTGTTTGGGGACTTTCCCTTTGAAATTACCCAAAAATACCCTGGCAATTTTATCTTCAGGATGCATGTCTAACCCTATTGTTCAATATTTTGATTGATAGTAGTAAACATAGAGAGCTAGGGGGCTCTTGACTTGGTTTGGTTGGGCCATTAGATCCCTAACATCTACTAGGGAGAACCCCCCTTGATTTGGAGGAGAGCTAGCCCGAAGTGAAAAGAGGTTGGTGAGGTGACAATGGGGCTATTGAATTACACATGGTATCACACTTTAGCTTTAGGACTTTATCTTGAGAAGTGCGAGATTGTGCTATATCAATTCTCAAATTGTTTACAACACTATTGTTAAGAACTAATAAGAAGTGATGTTGAGGGGTTTTTGGGTATAAGAAACAATACCATTTAAAAACTATGGCTCTCAGTCCTTGGCATTCCTTCACCTGGGCCTAGGGGCACACAAGAATAATTTCACACTAAACCATGCAAAATTAAAAGTAACTTAACAGATCCATAAAGTAATAATAATCATAATTCCTAATTTCCTATTGTACGATATAATGCAAATTATTCAAACATGAAGCAATGAAGACATGCAATGTCTGAATTTCAAGATTGATGAACCAATACAAGAAGTTAGAAACTTCAACTTTGATTCAATACTCTGTGTCCTAACTCCAAGAAGGAATCTAGTTTGTAGTATAGAACATGCATCGTGTATTATCAATTCTTAATTGGCAACAACTAAAGGTCATCTATCTCATCAATTCCTTCCCATTTTGTGTTTTTATGTTATATTCCTTATAAAAGTGTCAAATTTCTCTCAAAGTAAGCAACCACTGAATAAAATAAAAAATAGTTGAGATATGATTGAGAAATGGTCATTTATTTATTGAAAGGATCTTCACAATTTCTTTGGTTGCTTTTCATCTCAAGAAACAAGAAATGACCTAAGAAACTATCGTGATGTAATATAAGAAACAACACGGTGCAATGGCCATTTTCAAAGCCAAATGATGTCCATCGAGGACATGGCCTTTATTTGGTTCCTGTTTCATAGGAGTTTCGGGTAGAAATGGAACTTTGTTGTACCATTTCCAGTAGTAAAAAGGGAAAACCTTATTTTTCCATGGGAAATAATTTACCTTTCCTTTTTCAAGATAATCTAAATCACAAAAAATATGAACTATACTGCACACATTCTTGGATAATGTGAAAGTGGAAAATGAATACCCTACACAAGTGATGCACACATGTACACTTGAACACTAATAGATTTTTGTAGTTGAAATGCAATGCTTGTTTTCATTTAAATGTAGGGTTTTTAAAGCAGGGAGAAATAATGGCTACCAATTTAATAAGCGTTTCTTTGGGAAAAATTTAAATCTTGTATTGGGTGATGAAGATAATAGAGGGTATTGAATCTTGATTCTTGACATTGTGTTTAACTTGAATAACTCAAATGATTATAAATATCAGTGGATGAGTTCTTTTTTTCAAGCATGTCACTCAAAACTCTTATGTCAAAGCATTGTATGATGGCTAGAATTTTCTTATTTCCCTTTCTTCAGTTCAATGTAAAAAGTATATTAATATATTGGAGCACGAATGATAACTACAATTGTTTGCTCTGCAGTATATCCAGCCCCAAGATTATGAAATTTTTTCTCAAGTGGAGCTATTGGTTATTGATGAAGCAGCTGCAATTCCATTGCCTGTTGTAAAGGCTCTGCTCGGGCCATATTTAGTGTTTCTGTGCTCTACTGTAAATGGGTAATAATTATAAATGAGCCAACCAAAATCACAGATTTTGTAATCATTCGGTTTCCATGGATAGTGATGATGATATTAACCCTATATATCAATGACCTATATCTATATGAGAATGATCTCAACATTGACCTTGATATGGTTGTATGGATGTGACCTTTGGTATGTCATCAGAAAATCCCCAAATATCAAAAAATCCCCAAATCTGGAGAACTAAAGCTCATCACTTTCGATCTGGAGTACTACCCTTGTGATAAAGTTGATGACTTTCAATCTCCCATTCTCTACCACTTTGCACTTCACCTTCAATATAGATCAGACCAAGGGCAATTCGTTACTGGGTGTTGAGATGGATGAGTTTGTCGATCTAAAATCCATAGCTTAAACTTCATGAAACTGGTGGAGTCAAATTCATGCAAGCACAAACACATCTTACACATCCTCTTTGAAACTCATCCGAAAGAACATTGGAAGACATCTAGAGAGAACCCTATAGCCTAACACAATCCAATGGAATTGACCAAAAAAACCCAAATAGAGTCAACCCTACTATAGGAGGAAGGTCCTGTAGTAAGAACTTATCATTTTGCAAGAGCTGAGGGCGAATGCTGTTCTGCAAGAGTTGAGGGCGAATGCTGTTCTGCAAGAGCTGAGGGAAAACGCTGAGGGCGAATGCTGTTCTGCAAGAGATGAGGGCGAATGCTGAGGGCGAATGCTGAGGGTGAATGCTGTTCTGCAAGAGATGAGGGTGAATGCTGAGGGCGAATGCTATTCTGCAAGAGCTGAGGGCGAATGCTGAGGGCAAATGCTGTTCTGCAAGAGCGGAGGGTGAATGCGCGCATGATATCAGCCGTTAATGTAGTTTTTAATAAAATCATTTTTATGTAGCGCGCATATAAGTGTCGTATTTTTATGTAGTGCGCATATAAGTGTCGTATTTTTATGTAGCGCGCATATAAGTGTCGTTATACCAACGACGAACAAAGCGTCGCTATTGCAACGAATGCCTCCAAACGTTGCAATTGCGACACTTAGACATTGTGTCGCACTTGCGACGTTTGGAGGCAGCCGTCGCAATAGCGACGCTTTGGGGCATAGTGTCACAATTGCGACGTATTCCTCCAAATGTCGCAATTGCGACACTTTGTCTAAGTGTTGGTATTGCGACACTTTTCTCTAAACGTCAGTATAGTGACGGTTTCGGGTGGGATTGAAAAAATTTGGGGAAATTTCCGACATTTGGTCAAAAGCGTCGGAATTTCCCCCAAATGTACTAGTGATAGGTTTTTGTTATATAAATATAATATATATTTCAATTACTTTCTTCAAGTTAAAATTAAATTTCAATAAATTCAAATTCAAATCTTAATAAATTTTCCATTTCATTATTAAAATAAATAAATTCATAAATAATAACTTATATAAATTTATAAATAATTATTTTAAATTTATATTTATATAGGACAACCATTTATAATTTAGAGTTCAGTAAATTTGCATTTTTAATTATTTCAGTTATTATTGAATCTATATATATATATATATATATATATATATATATATATATATATATATATATATATAATTTTAACTATTTTTTATTTTTTTTAACTGATGGAATTAATTTAGTCAGGAATAAATCACTTTAACATTATATATAAGATTTGTTTCAGGTTAATACACAGGTTTCAAAATTGTTTTGCATATATATATATATATATATCCCCACTACAACATAAAGGCCTAATATATATATATATATATAAGGCCTTTATGTTGTACAGTAGCCAGGTTTTATCAAAGATAACCAAGAAGCAGGGATATGCAGAGAGACTTTCACATCTCTCGTACAACGTTGCATATTTTCAAGGCTTTCAAAATGATTTTATTCAACACATTGCTTTATCAAGCAATGCCATAAATAATCATGTGATCAACCCCATCATCGAACTACACATCCCCTGTGTAACACAATAATGAATATATTCGCTCTATTGGTCATATTGGAAACCGTCTTTGGAAATTAATAACTTCGTCTTTCACTACAAATCATCTCCTTAACTAGCACAACTAGGGGGTTCATTACAAAGTCATTGTTCCAAGTTTGCACAAAAGTCATTGAAGGGAAATCTAAAATTCATATTTTTTCTTGTGTCATATCCAATGCGTGGAAGCCATTACAACATGCATGCCATCATTAGAATCAAACATAGAGTAGTCATCATTAGAGAAAACACATAGCGACCATCGTTATAGCAAGTGCAAAACACTAAACCAAAGTCGTCTGTGGAGGTGGAAGCCATTGCAAGGAAAAGGGAACTGAGCCATGGGAATTGGCCGAGTAAAAAGGTTATGAGCCACATATATGTGGGGTCGGAGTAGAATATGTTCATAGAAGTAGAGAGAAGAGAGGAGAGTCAAGTTTATCCATGCAAGGAGAGTCACGTTGGAGTAGAGAATGGGACTCGCCAAGCAGAAAAGAAAGCCAATTTGTTGTGCAAAGAAACTCTAGTCACTATTGTGGAGAAGAATAGCAAGTACATTGGTTTTAGATATAATTTTTTAGATTTTATAGAGTTTGTACCCATAAACTTTATCAATAATCATATTACCTTATAATATAAGTTTATCAATGAACCATGAATATTTGCAACCATTTGACATATATTTCCATTTATATTTAACAATGAAATTACAAACTTGAAGAAAACGCAAATAGCCAGGGAGGCAAGTTATGTTATATGCAAATACTAGAAAAAGAGGTTATATTGTAATGAGATTTAATGCGTAGTTTGTATAAACATTAAAATATTTTTGATGTATTGTTCTCATTACAATATCAACATGAAACGATAAAAAGTTAAATTAGTAATGTTTCCACGTAAGCATGGATTTGTTGGGGTATAGTTATCTATAATATACACATGTGTGTGTGCGCACGCGCACGAATGAGGCGCAAGTCTGAACAAAATTTGTGCGCGGCTCGAATGGTAAATAATTTTAATGAGTAGTTTGTATAAAAATTAATTTTTTTTTGATGTATTGTTCTCATTACAATCTCAACATGAAACGATAAAAATTTATGTTAGTAATGTTTTCACGTAAGCATGGATCTGTCAGGGTATAGTTATATATAATGTGTGTGTGTGTGTGCCCACGCGCAGGAAGGAATGAGGCCCAAGCTTGAAAAAAATTTGTGCGAGGCCCGATTTAGGCCCAGGCCCGAATAAAATTTGTGTGGGGCTCAAATGAGGCCTAGGCCCAAAAAAAATATTTGCGAGGTCCGAATAAGGCCATATCCGCACAAGAAGAAATTCAAAGCTAAGCTGAGTCTGACAAGGAGTTGGCCACACACACACACACACACACGCGCGCGGGCACATATATAATGAATGAAAATAAAAATAAAAATAAATATATGATAATAATAATATAATAATAAACATACACGAGGCCTTTACGTTAATGTATGATAACCAGGCTTTATCATAGACATGCGAGATGTATTACACACAACATTACTATTGGGGAAGAGAAAATGCAAGAACGTGGCTCAAGAACAATGGAAATCTGTGGTGTTATGGTAATATTGGTAGCTTGTAAACAAAGTGGAGTGGTGTTGGAAAAGATATATGTGCAGAAGTGGGGATGTGTGTGAAAGGACCATGCGATGAGAATTTCACATCTCTCGTATAACACTACATATTGTCAAGGCTTTCAAAGTGATTTGATTTAGCACATTTCTTTATCAGGAAACACCATAAATAATCGGCCTCGTCATCAAACTGTCCATCCCCTGCATAACACTCATTGAATATATTTGCTCTATTAGTCATATTGGAAGATATAAACCCTCTTTGGAAATTAATAACTTTGTCTTTCACTACATATCACCTCCTTAACTAACACAATTAGGGTGTTCAGTATGAAGCCATTGTTCCAATTCTGCACAAAATCCATCGAAGGGAAATCTGAAATTCATGTTCTTGTATCATATCCAATGCGTGGAAGCCATTGGAATATGCATTTATTTCATTAGAAGCAAACATAGAGCAATCATAATTAGAGAAAACATAGTGAAACCATCATTATAGAAAATGCAAAGCACTAAACCGAAGTGATCTATGGAGGTGGAAGCCATTGCAAGGAAAAGGTAATCTGTTGGAACAGGGTCCCCTAAAGCTGTGAATTTTGTATAATTTTGTATATTTTTGGTATTATTTAGTCTAACGTAGAGGTTTTAGGGTGGGTCAAAGCCCTGAATGCATTGTAATGGGTCAAGGGTAGACCAAGAGTCTGCAAACCACGATATGCGGACCATTGGAAGCGTAGGCTAAGTCAATATAAATAGATGAATTTTTTGAGTCTTAAGTTAGGAAGGAATTAAGTCTGATGCTAAGTGTGAATTGTTAGATCTGTTGTTGGGTTGTTTGGGTAAGGACTCCTGTTGGATGTGTGTGCGGAGATCCTCAGTCCTGCTGTGTGTGGACCTTGCTGGCTGTGTGCGCAGGCTGTGGTTGGATTGTACTGTGTTTTTGGAGGCTAATATATGCGGTTATAGTATCTCTGTGTTATCTGATCTAATGTGTTACTGTTGATGAAAACCTTTGGAATATATTATAGCTACAAATACAATTGCGTTATCTATTTATGCTATGAATTTGTCTGTGTTATGGTATATTTTTAATCGGTTAATGATGCATTATAATATTGTGTACTGATAACTGCTGATACGCACATGGATGCGAAGGTATTGAATAGATATGTGCATGATAATAACTCTGTGGATTGTACTGTTAATAAACCTGCGATCGGACTTATCTTATGCAAACCCGATAGGCTGTGAACGTGGATCTGCTTGACTTACTTACTCTCTCTCTCAAGGTGCGGAAACCTGGTTCCAGCACCCTCCCATATTGCTTCGGTGAGACTTTGGCCTGTGCAAGTAGGTCACTGCCGAAAGGGGCAGTAGTATAGGGGTTTGTTGGCAAACCTTAACCTCCGAACCTGGGTCAGGACCCCTCGAGCCAACAAATGGTTCCGTTTCCAGGATCGGGATTATTTTGAGAGAGGGATCGGGTTATGCTAAGAGAACATTGGAGACCTGAGAATAAAGAAATCGAGGAGTGGTTTGAAAAACAGGTTCAGGAATTTGTGGTGAAAGAGAATCACAACACGAATCTGACGATGGAGAAGTGGAAGAATAAGTACATTTTTACTGAAGTCTATGAAATCTTCTTTGTAGCATTTGCGAACGAGCTTCAAGAGTGGCTGGCAAGGCTCGTAGAGTTCCATACATGATGGAAGGACGAGAGGTTCACATAGTGGACTCTAGAGTTGATTCAACAGTTAGAAAGCACTGATAATACCATCACTCGTACGGTATATCACTGGGTGGATAGTGTGTTGGTAGGATTTGTGATAGAATTTGCAATCGATTAATTCATGTCCTATTTGGAGGCAGAACGAAGGTTCTTCAAGGGTTTCTGAGGTAAGTTTCTCAAAACCTTGCCATTACTGATTAAGATACTATTGTGCGAAAAGAGAATTCTGTGTAGCCATACAGAGTGAATGAGCTCCGATCAGAGCGAGGGTACAACACGAAGTGGTAAATACTACAGAACTAAACAAGAAGGAGATAGATCTGTCTACAACCCAGTAAGGGATTTGGCTGCATAGAACCCTCCAACTACATCACCTTCAAGCCAGCATAGGGGTAAGAACTCACCCGTACCTCCACCTCCATTAGAGGATGAAATGGCCTCGCACATGAAACTACCTACCTTCAAGGGCGTAGGGGATGAAGATATGGATCGGTTCTAGTTTGTCATGGAGTTGGTATGGACTGCGCAAAACGTGGCCAACGATGCTATGAAAAGGGCGCAGCTGTCCCTTGCCTTTGAAGGAAGAGACCTAGACTGGTATATGGGATACATAGCTCAGCATGAGAATGCGACCATTCTAGAGCTTAAGAATGCCCTAAAACAGTGGTTTCGGAAACCTAAATCCTACTCTCAGATAGTAAATGACCTAAAAGATTTTAAACAAGGGCCCTCTAAGTCTATATAGGAGGCTGATCAACGACTAAAGAAAGTAATCAGGGAAGGGGAATTTCTGTATGATGACAGACAACACAAGGAATGGTTCATTGCTATGCTACTGCCCCACCTACGCGTACCCATGGGTCAGCAAGCCATTTAATCACAGGAAAAATCCCTGGAGATTTCGATGAAGTTGGAGGCTGCGCTAAGGGACGATACCCAGTTGGGAGTACAACAAATCCAAGGCTAGCTGGAGGCGATGCACATGGAGATCCAGAACTTGTGAAAGGACCAAGGAAAGGAGGCTAGCCCAGACATATGGTGTATACGATGTAGGGTATCTGGCCATACCAAGGATTAGTGCCCACTGCTGGCAGACTACCTACAGGCGAGGTACCTAGTCCGTTGTGCTCAGGACCAAGTGGACCAGCATTATGGTGTGATGATTGTCACGTAGCCAGCCTGCATGATACTAACCACTGCCCCCGTCTGGGTACGTATGTCCCAGAACTGAAGCAACAATGGTGCAGGTTTTGTTGAACAGTAGGACATGATGAGCAGAACTGCCGAACTTATGATCTAATGATAGACCGAGGAAACCTATATAGGGTACAATTGGACCCTTCCTCACCAAGATCCCCCTCAGGCATAGGCGGCTCCCTAGCTAGGGGAAGGGAAGGGGGCTGAGGTGGAAGCGCAGGTAGGGGAAGAGGACAACTGATCTGCTATAACTGCGGAGAGGTAGGCCACTTTGCGAGGGATTGCCCGAACCCTGCAAGACAATCCTGCAGATACTGTAGACAGCTGTACCATGTGATTGAAGACTGCCCAATTTTGATAGCCAAAATGCAGGAAAAGCAGCACACACCTACACAGAAACAAAAGGGTTAAGGCAGAACCTCGAGATGAAGAACCAAGCGTTAGTGTCATAACACGCAGCGACATGGCCACGGGGGGAGCTGAGGAAAAAGCTGCGGCTGAGCCTCTTATCCAGAAAGTAGCCATCAAACAAGAAGGTTTGGAACTGCAGAAGGAAAAGGAAACCTTTGTCACAGCTTGACAAGACTTTTCTAAGGCTGAGGTATCTACTTCTCAAGCCCCCGCGAACCTCAAAGCAGAGGATGAGGTCAAACCATTTTTGCAGGCATGTATGAAGCTGCTGTGCAACCAATGTGCCGTAGAAAACCTCCAAGCGCTAATAGAAAGCTGCGTAGAAAGAACTAATCCACCCCTGGAAGTTAAGGACGTGCATAAACTATACAAACATAAGAAACACACTGGTAGGGAAATGCGATATAATCGCAAATTGGTGATTGTTGTGAAACCAACTCCAAAAATAGAAGAAAAGAGATATCAATGCCTTAGAAATAAGCCACTTCGAGGGGGAAACCTCCAATACATTACATGAATGAACAATTCTTGGATGATACAAATTACAAAACCTTTTTTCTATATATAGGAGTCCATGGGGCCACAATGTAATCCTAGTGGGGCTACAATGTAATTCTAGCCGACCTAACAATAATAATTTAAGGGCACAATAATAACAATATGGGGGTTACAAGGGTACAATAATAACAATAAGGGGGTTACACTAACAACAATAAGGGACTATACTAGTAATATAGGGATCTAACATGCCCCTCTCCTTCAAAAAAATGTTCTCCTCAATGCTTGAGTAGCTCTGGGTGCTTCTGTATAAAATTATCATCCTCCCATGTAGAAACTTCAATGGGTAAGTTCTTCCACTTGATGAGATACTCTGAAATTGATCGATTCCGTAGCTGTCGATTTCTGGTTTCCATGACCGCTTCAAGTTCCAATATGATTTTTCCTTCCTCATCAAGTTTTGGCAATATTGTTTGAACTGGAAGATTTTCACCTATAACCTTCTTTAAGCATGAAACATGGAAAATTGGATGCACTCGTGAAGAAGCATGAAGCTCCAATTTGTATGCCATGTTGGAACACTTAATCCTCCATGGGTAGGTGTGGAATGCGAAAAGTCACAATGGAGTCCAAGTGACCTTGGAATGTGAAACCAAGAGTCACACCATTGTACTATAAATGTACATCATGTATAATGGAAAAATATGAGAGCTGCACGCTTATCCTTCATTGTGTGTTGAGTCTCTTGTTGTGTGTGTGTTTATCTTTCTCATACACCATGTGGGTGTTTAACATGGATTCGGAGCTGATAAGTTCATAACCAGCTCAACCTTGAGTGAGCCATTTGTATTTATGGCCTGTGCATATCTGCAAAATTCTTGGCATTTTTGCAGCATTTAGAGAGTTTATGCAGCAGAAATTTTTCCGCATTCAAAAAGGTGTTTTGAAGAAGAGCAACATTGGTTTTGAAGAAGACCAGCATTGTGCATTTTGCAGGTTTTATCACTACACATCATTCTGCAATTTCTGCTTTTAATTTCTGCATTGAAGAGCTGCTGGAAAATAGAGTTTCAAAGTTGGTTTCTAAAAGAAAAATTTATGAGTTTTTTCATTGAAAAATTTCTGCAATTCTGGGTTTCTCTACTGTTGGAAAAATCATTTTTGCCCCAAGTCTGCAAGTTCCTGCAAATTATTCTGCTATACATTTGAAAAAAAAATTCTGCTGTTTTTTAAAGTCGATTTCCTGCTCTACTCTGTTGTTTAAAAAAAAGAAAAAAAGAAAAAAAAATTTCTGTTCAGGCCTTCGACCCTCTGTATTTCCCCCTACCCCCCTCTACCATAGCGCTACAATCCACACCAAAAACTCTCCCTTACGGCCTTTGGCGCACACACCTCCACTCATCGCTCCACCCGTTCACATCTCACCCTGCCTCTCGGCCCTCATGGCCTGCTGCACACTCCCTATCACATCTCTGCTACCCCAACCTGTGTCCAACTCAACGCTCCCTCGGCCTTCAGCCCCTCTCCCATCCCCTCTCCCCACTCCCTCTCAGCACTCGCACCACACCTCACCGCTCATCCCAAACCCTTCGCACTTACCCTGCACTCCTTACACGCCAACCTACGCTCCGACCTACGCTCCCCCTCTCACACCGTTCACATCGCTCAACCACTCACGACCCCTTCGCTGCACGTACAACACTCCCCGCTCCTATCTACCCCGACCCCCTCTCACTCCTGCGCTCCCTCCCCGCTCACCCTATGACCCCTCCTCTCATCAATCCTCTCCCCTCACTCTACGCACACACGCTCCCCTGCCCCCTTTCCAACTCACCCCCTCACCTGCATACCACTCCCCCCTTCGGCCTCACGGCCCTCCCTTCTACCACTCCACTCTCCCTAACGCACCCCCGACTGTTATTACCCGCCCTCCCTACCTAACCCTTCCTTACCCCAACCCCCTTACACCCATACCACCTCTCGCCTTCCCTCCACACAATCCCTAATTATTTCAATTCGACCTGTTATTTAATTTTATATTCAGCCTTTTATTTTATAAATTTTATAAATTCGACCTTTTATTTATATAGTTAAAACCTCCCCCATCCCACCATTCTACATTCCCTCTTCTAAATGTTTTTTCAAATTTTCAATATTTAAATTTTTTTTCCCACCTTCCCATAGATTTTCTATTTTAAAATTCCTTTTCGAGCCTTTTAAAATTTGGCCCCCTTTTTTATATAATAATTAAAAAAAAAAAGCAGAGAGAGAGGAAGAAAGGAAGTAAACAACAGATAGAGAAACTGAATAGCAGAGAAAATAAAAATGACATATGAAGTAGATGCACTCAATACATAGAGAAAAGTGAAGTTTATATTGTGTGATTTGTGGCATAAGGGCGATTTTATGAAAGAGGACAAGTTTTCCATCATTTTTAAAACTTCTCTTTTGAAGAAGAAAAATCAGCTACCTCAAAGGCTTCTTGCACAAGTGTTTTTTTTGCATATTTATACAATTATTTTGCAGAGATATTGTATTGAGCTGACATTGTACTGTGAGTGGATATTGCTTCTTCATTCATAGTTGCAATCGGTATTTGAGAATTGTTGATGTAAGTCATTGTTGCTTGTCGGTTAGATAGTCAAGTCTATACCTTGATGCCCTCCATAATTTGAGGAGCACATTTTGTACTTTGAGATTTCCATAGTTGGAAGTTCATTGGAGTCATTTGTATTTGTTGAAAAAAAGTTGAATCACATTTTAAACGGGTGCATTTTCGGTTGAAGCCGACACCCTTTCATTTTTTGAGCCTAAGTTGTTGAAAATGGCTAAAATCAATGAGGCATTAGAGTTGTTGAATAACCTCATTCATTCCAATGTTGATGACATGATAAAAATGAGCAAGAGTGCTCTTTGTAATATTCAAAGTTGTTTGCAAGATGCACATGAGAAGATTGAGTTTTTGCAGTTGGAATCTCAGCTCCAACAACATGAACTTCAGCAAAAGAGTCACCATTCTGAACCTGTTTCTGTTCAGAACATTGTGAAAGACTCCCATCAGTAGCAAGTCAATAAAATTACAGTTGATTCCCATTCAGTTCCTTGTACTAGAGCAGATTTACATGCAGATGCAACAGCTCAGCTTGCACTTCTCAAGCCCATCATTAGACCTTGGGAAGAGCTTGTCCACAATAAGAACAAAACTGGTCTTGGATATGACAAGGATGTTTCCTTTCATATTCCAGACTACACCAAGCCCATCATATTTCAGAGTGCCAGATCCCTGTATGACAGTTCACCTGCAACCATTCCAGATCCCACTCCGCTTCCACAACAACAAAAATAGATTCTAAAATGCTAACACTGTGATCGAGTTGGCCATATGAAAGATCACTGTTTTGATCTTCATCCATGCAAGCACTATGGTTGGCACACCCATTCTTCAGACATATGCTTCAGAAACAAGCCTCCTACAAGAGCAAAGATTCATCTTGGATGGATCGCTTCTTGGCAATGGGCATCAGCAACCAAGAAGATGTTTAAGTCGCATGTCAGAACATGTTCTAGAATATTGAGAAAACTTGCAGTTTAGTTTTCGCCATCATCTCACCTTGTCCCTGACAGGGGGGGAAATGGTGGTCATGTACAAGCTTCGACGTCAGATCAAGCTAGCCTGAGCCACAATCTCTCATTCCATGTTCAGAGTTGTAGCCAGAGACACAACAATTCAAGCGAGCCTGAGCCACAATTCGTCATTCTGGATTCATAGTTGTAGCCAGAGACACGAATGCCCATGAGCATGCCTTCGGTTGGTGGACAACCTTAAACCATCACAAGTTGTAGACCTCCCTTCTTTTAGGTTAAAGGTCTCCCTTTCATATATGAGGGTCACTTCCTCTAGCAGAAGCCTTAAGCTTCTTGCCAGCTTTTGTTGCGTTCTAGGAAATGCTTCAAGCGTTCCAGTGTTGTTGGTAATCCTTAAACCATCACAGGTTGTAGACCTCCCTTCTTTTAGATTGAAGGTCTCCCTTTTTTATGAGGGACAATTCCTCTAGCAGAAGCTTTCAGCTTCTTGCCAGTTTTGGAAGAGTTCCGGGAACTGCAACAAGTATTGCGTTCCAGTGTTAGTGGTCATCCTTAAACCACCTCTTTTTGCCAACTTTTCAGAGATTTGATTCAGCCCAAGTGCTGCCATGTATACTTTGCAGATTTGTATTACAACTCTCTTTTTGGACTCACACATACCCCTTCAGATTAAGGGGGGAATGTTGGAACAACTAATCCTCCATGGGTAGGTGTGGAATGCGAAAAGTCACAATGGAGTCCAAGTGACCTTGGAATGTGAAACCAAGAGTCACACCATTGTACTATAAATGTACAACATGTATAATGGAAAAATATAAGAGATGCATGCTTATCCTTCATTGTGTGTTGAGTCTCTTGTTGTGTGTGTGTTTATCTTTATCATACACCATGTGGGTGTTTAACATGCCATAGTACCAATATTTTACAACACCTTCTAAGGACCATAGTACTTTGGCGATAATTTATTATCCTTCTTAGCTTGCTTGAGGGACATTTGTTTGTATGGTTGTAGCCGTAAAAATACCCAGTCTCCTACATCAAAACTTCTCTCGCTGCGATGTTGATCTGCCTGTTGTTTCAGGTTGTACTTTAAGACTTGGAGAACTTCTTATTGATGCTTGATGTGATCTTCCACTGCTTGAACCTTTGAATTTTTTCTTAAATATGATG
Source organism: Pinus albicaulis (assembly GCA_034641835.2). Classification (NCBI taxonomy): domain Eukaryota; kingdom Viridiplantae; phylum Streptophyta; class Pinopsida; order Pinales; family Pinaceae; genus Pinus; species Pinus albicaulis. The sequence continues at coordinate 263,215,615 of CM076571.1, read as the reverse complement.
TGATGGATGGTGGATGATATCCATATGCCATAAATGGGGTCATTTTTGCTGCAGTATGGAAGGAAGTGTTATACCACCATTCAACGAGAGATAACCACTTGACCCATTGTGTTTGTTTTGTTGAGATTCAACAAGATGATGAGCTTAGTGAAAAGAGTCGCCTTCACTAAGTGGGCCCGCAGGCTATTTTTGGCGCAAAGTCTATTTTTAGACTATGTTTATTTTTAGACATGTTGATCATATTCTATGAGTTGCAGGATGCTATTTGTGGATGGTTGGTCAAGTTGGAAAAAATAGATGGACTTTTATTTTTAGACATATTGGGCGGAATCTATTTTTAGATTGCCAGTCTAAAAATAGATATGTCGAATATTATTAGCTCTTAATAATATTTGGACTATAAACATTATCTTATTCTCTTGGAGCACTTCAGTTAAGTGCATAGATGTGGCACAACAGCTGACAGAAGGAATTACGCTATTCCCGAGGGTTTAGTGGAGATATTGCATGGAGGACTTCAGTTAGAACTCATGTGACAGAGTTTGGTGGAGTTGTAGAAGTAGTTGGTGGAGTTGTGTTCAGTTTAACTCAGTTAGACACAGTTGAGCTAGTTGCATCTAGTCTAACTGATTGATACACTAGTGAGAGTGGTGTGAATTAATTAATAATTAATTCACTAAATATTAAATCATTAATCAACTGAAGAATACATCAGTTAACTACAGTGCATGGACAGTTTCAGTGGAGACCAGTGGAGAGGTAGGTGAAAGAGCAAGTGTGACTATCAGTTGTGACTATAGTGATGCATTGATTGCATCCAACACTCAGTGGAGATGCCAATGAGGATTGCGCAGTGCAAGCCAGGTGGATTCGAGTTCATTCAGAGCCATTCTTCAGCAGGGATTGCGCAGTAGAGGCAGGCTAGCAGGTGGTAGAGATCGGTGCATGGATTTGCTAGATCGAACCTGATTAGTGTGTAGCGATTGTATTGTACCGAGAGCTTGACATGTTCAGCTTTGTATGAGGATTGTTACATGATCTCTATGACATATATTATATACAGATAGTTGGGGTTTTTAGCTTTAGGCTTTCCCGTTAAAACACTGTGTTAATGTGTGTGAATTTTTATGGTTTCATGTGTGCATTGCAATTGATTTAATTTCCGCATGTGATGATCAATGGTGGAATAGATTCTGTATTGTGCATGAAGTCAAATAGTGTGTGATCAGGAGAATATTGGATATATAACACATTAGTTATATAATTTCTACATGTTTATTAGATACAAAACAATGAAGATATCCTTCCAAACATTTATTTACTATCTCAGTTTGACCATCGGATTGAGGATGATAAGATGAGCTATGAGCTAATTGAGTACCCAAACAAGAAAATAACTCCGTCCAAAAATTTTCAGTAAAATGGGACTTGCCGCTCACAATAACCCTTGGGTTTCCATGTAGCTTTTGAATTGTGTCCATAAATGTAGTAGCAACTGTACTTGATTTAAATGGATGAGATAATGCACAAAAGTGTGCATACTTGGTAAGTCTATCAACTACCACCATGATTACACTCTTTCCTTCGGACTTAGATAAACCTGCGATAAAATCCATTGAAATATCCTCCCAATGTTGACTTGGAATGGATAAAGGTTGTAGAAGACCCAAGGTCTTAATTGTCTCAACTTTATTATGCTGTAAAACCAAAAATTCCGGCACAAACTTTTGAATATTAGATTTAAGGCCATCCCAACAAAAATCTTTCTTCACCCTGTGGTAAGTTTTTAAAAATCCCGAGTGTCCTCCTAAAGGAGAAGTGTGCAATTCCAAAAGAATATTTTGTTTTAGTGGGGAATTCTTACAAAGATATAAGCGATCTTTGTACCCTAAGGAATCATTTTTCCAACTAAATGTATCAGATGTACTAGGGTCTTGCTGCAACTTTTGAATGAGTGTCCACACTTCTTCATCCTTCTTCCTGTTAGGTCTCTGTAGTTTGCAAGATTGGCAAGTACAAACGTTGCAGAGCCTACATCAAAACCACTTTGGACTATGAGGATCTCTCTATATATGTGTATAAAGATATGATCTTTAATGCTTTTAAAATATAATTTTAGGCTAGTTATGAAGAACAAGGTTTTTGTTTGTCTTTGGTTGGGCAAGGATATAATGAAGATGAAGGAAGTATATATGAAGGGTGAAGGTGTGAGTAGGTGAAAGAATGGTTCAATTGATAAGATAGGGAAGGAGTAGCATCAATCCATTGGGCTATGGAGTCATAAGAGGATTTAATTGCACAGCAAGGTTCAAGAGTGGTCCATGGGGCAAGTCATCTATGTCAAAGGATCTCTTTAAGTTGATTTTATGGAATGAAACACTAATAAATGGAGTGAAAGAAGTAAAACACATGAAGAAACAAAGAACAGTCTAAGATCAGGTGACTACTTTTAAACTAGCCTGCTTTTGACATGCACTTAAGGGAAAAACACAAAATTAACCTAAGATTAGGTAAGTACTTCGAAACTAGCCTGCTTTTGATGTGCTTTCAAGAGAAAACATTTAAAAACATAGAATAGCTTAAGATCAAGTAAATAGTTTTAACTTAGCCTGCTTTCAGTATATTCTCAAAGAAAACATTCATGATAAACATAAAAAGTAGTTTAAGATCAGGTAAGTACTTTTAAACTAGCCTGCTTTCAACATACTCTTAAGGGAACTTTTCAAAGCAATTGTTGGAGAAGAAACTAGAGGACAGGGATAACCATAGACTTCTCTAGCTCAATCTTTAATTAGCAAACTTTTCAAGAAAATTCAAAGACAATATCTCAAGTTGTACTCAGGAAACATGGGCTTACCAACACTTCACTGGTTATACTCTATTGAATTACCTTCAAAACACATTTAGAAGAAAACATAAAGGATAAAGATTTATCAGTGAGATTTAGGGTACTTCAGAAGTAAATCCTAATCTATGTTTGCTGTTATTTATTAGATAAAAGTGGATAGAATGAAAACATAAGGAAAATAAAAATTACAGTGAGAAACACATCACCATTGACATAGATCAGGATCCCATAAATCAACTATTTGTATTTGATGTTCAAACCAGTTACAATCTTCAAGTCCAATGGGTCTTTACAACTTCAAACTTCTCATCTCAGCTTATGTGTCTTCAATTACAAAACAGAGCTACAACAACTTCAAAAGCTATTTACATACAACAGATATCCAGAGACCAACCCTTATACTGTCTTCTACAGGAGTATTTATAGAAGAATGAGGAGGTGGAGTGTAAGAAGGGTCTATCTATTCAATTAATATAGAGTAAGTGCTTCTCGGCCTTTGAAGGGCCAAATGGAGATGTTTTATGAGTTTTCTACTCTGTTAATTGAATTCTGCGTTAATTTTCATCGACTTCAGTCACTTTTGTTGAATTTGAGGGTTTTTGGTAGGTTGACAGTTAATGCTGAGTTATCTTTTAGAAATATCTCTGACTGTTTAATTAATATGCACTCTTATTGGTGAATTCAACTTGCAGGTGGCATTTTGAGGAGTAATAGCCTCAATGATGTGGCATTTTGGAGGCTTTCTTGATTGATCTGTCTCTTTAACTCTTTAATCACTGATATTAACCTTTTAATTTGTACTTTAAGTCTTTTTTCGATCATCTTCAGGCTTTTGTCCTTTCTGTTGACTGGATTAACCTTTAATCCCTTGTTTTAACTATGTTTTTGACTATTAATCCTTTGTCTCTATGCATATCCCTTCTTTTCTATGAACAGGTATATGGGCACGCTGAGGGTTTCATTTGTTTTATCAGTTTTAATAAAGCACTAATAGACACCCATAAACCCCGTAAACCTCCTTTTACACTTTAAGCCCCCAAGGATTCGTCATCCCGGGGGTTTTCCGCTACTGAGCTAGCTGCGGAGGAATTTTCAATGCTTAAGCCATCTTTAAAAACCTGCAACATAAACAAATAATTAAATAAAATCCTGCGGCGTTGGATAAACTACTTATAGAGGCTAGCGGAGGGCGGAAAGAGCAGTGAGGAGGGGAAAATGCAGGCGGAGGAGGTACTGCGGAAAAAACCTGCAAAAGCAGGTTTAATTTTAAATATTGGAGTGATAATGCAGATTGGTGGTTTTTGAAATACCATGGATGGTTTTTGCGCGATGTTGGAGTGGTAAATGGTTTTGACCGAATCGAACGCGATCCAGTTGTATTGTGCCACGTGGCTTTCTCGATACCGCTAGTATCACATGATTTTGGAGTGTTAAACTTTTGGAGCGAAAGTTGCGCGATATTGATCGTAGACTGTTGGATCTGGAGGGGAAGATCCAATGGCTACCGGGAAGCGCGATGGAGAGAGGTGCTCGATGGATTGGTTAAGTGGAGGACAGGTGGCAACATGGGATTGGGGGAGTGGCAAGGTAGTGAGAGGTGGGCCCGGAGTGATGACGTGGGTGTTACGTCAGCTAATTTGTTTGGTAGCGGGATGGTTGATTGGTGATAGGTGAGGTTAGGGTAAATGTGAGCCGTCGTATGAGATGGCTTGAAGGTGGGGATGAATGGATAGTTATGCTCAGGCGATCGAAACATCGGCAGGGAAAAGGAGAAGTGTAACGGAGAGATAATGAGTTTTGCCGATGTGATGGGGGCTAAGGCATGGTCCTATGGAGAAGTGTGTGACCAGGGGCCAAAGGTAGGGGGGCTTATCGCATATCGACATATCGGAGGGACAAGGGTCCGGGGCATATGAAAAGTGATTTTGCCGATGTGCGATGATTTTTATCGGGGCCTTCGCATCGGTAAAAAGAAGTTTTTCAAAGGAAAAAAGGTTGCGATGAAAGAAAAAAAGGCTGATAGGCCACGGGGCTTAGTGCTTTGGTCATAGGACCGGGTCACGTGGTGAAAAAGGGGCCAAGGGCTTTAAGCGAAGGGGGCTTAAGGCCCATAAAAGGGCGGAAAAGGTTTTTATGCATTTTTTGGGATTTTTTCGAGGTTTTCCGAGTTCCGATAGAAGAAAAGGAAGGGTTTTTAAACCATAAGAAAGGAGTTATATGGTTCAAAGGGTTTTTTGAAATTTTTATGAGGAGGATGAGGGGAAAATTAGAAGGAGGCAAGGGGATTTTTCAGAGAAAATGGAGGATGAATAAGAGAAAAAATCAGTGAATGAAATGATGAAAATGGGGCTGTTTAGGAGACAGTTTTCAAGGGAAAAACACTTTTAGGGAACAACAGTCTTATGGAACAACAACTGGTAAGGAACAATAGACTTCAAGAATGAGCAGTTTTGTATGAAACAATCTCTTGAAGGCTCAAGGCTTGTTTTAGCCATCATTTTCTTATGAAAAAATTTACTGATGGCTAATAGTGGCTCCACTTGGGGATGGCAGCTCCTTGGAGGTGTTAAGAACTTCAGATTTTGATCTCTGGGATGCACAGACTTGTGTCTTTATCCATGAAAACCTCTTCTTCAATGATTATGGTTCTTTTAGAAAAGATGATCAACATTTCATATCAGCAAACAAATTCTCCCAATCATTCTACCTACACAGCCTACTTTCTAACATTTTTTCTTCAGAAGGTGCATTTGGACTTGCAGACCATAAACATCAACATTTTATTCTTTTGAAAGCAGGAAGAACTAATCTAAATCTACCCTTATTTCTTCCATGAGTTCATATTAGACTATTGAACTCATAAATTCTCTACCTAAGCTACTATCTGCCAGGATTAGACTATCTGGCAGATTTTATTCTCTATTTTCTAAAACAGAAATTTAAAAACAGTCAAACTAGGATTAAGCAGTGTGATTTGCTGTGGGAATATGGCATAAAAACAAGCTGCACATAGACAGACATTTGCAGAAAAATAAAACAAAAATGTGAAGGCTTAAGATTTGAAAAATAAAAGACATCCTTCATTCTTTCTTTAGTTCTGATTTTGATCCTTTTAGAGCTGTTTCTCTTTTCTTTTGGTTTAGATTTTGAGCATATTAGAACCAATTCTTCATCAAACTTAGAGGTTCAGGATTTGAGCTTGTTTGAACCTCTATTTTTCTATCCTAATCTATTCTACTGATAAGCCAAGATTGAACAGTTTGGAAAATCTTCTTCACTAACCTATCAGCAGAAAATTGAAATCTATTTTAGTCATGATTAGGCTGTATGACTAATTAGTAGTGTTTTCTCAAGTAGTGGCATTTAAGCTTGCACACTTTCATATTTCTCATTCTTTTTTGGTATGGGGTTGTACCTTCCTTCTTTTATGTCTGCCCTCTTTTTCTCTTTTTCTATTGTTTTTGTATTTTTTCTTTTTTCAAATTCAAAATCAGAAAGCAAAAAACTAAATAAATGCTCACAGGCTGAGATTTATTGACATTCCTATCTAACCTAATCTAATTATGAAATATTTACAAGTTTAGCTGACAAAATCTCTTTTCCAATACATCCAGTCAATCAGATGGTTCCATGACTGGTCTTTTCTCATCTCCTTGACCATACTGGACAGACAGGGCCACTCCCGACTTACTTGTTTCTTGGCAACAGTGTTAAATTTTTTTCTTGCTTTTGGTGATACACTGCTCCTAACAATCTTCATCCCTTCTTCAAATGTCTTCAGAAAATCAGCATAGGGATCCTTAAATAATACCTGGTTGTGATTATTTGAAAGATAAGGGTTAACCAGGATTATTTTCTCTTCCACTGGATCAAGAAAAAAATTCTTTTGAGAAGGAAAATATTCCTCATCTTCATTATTATCTGAATTGGAGGACTCATCATATTTGGCAGTGCTGTCCTCTTGCAGTCCTGGTATGTTATGATTTCATGGACTAAAATCGGTGAAGAGGTCATTACATTCTTGAGCAGGGGTCTCTTTGATTATCTCAACTTTTTCAAGAGAAGGTTCTTTATATTCATCATGCTCAAGAAATTCTTCTTAGTTTTCCTCTTCTACTATTGAGCTGAAAGACTGCTGATTCCCAATTATGTGAAAGCTGTTTCTGATGGGTTGGATTGGTTGATTTCTGCTTTCAAGCTGATGATAAGGAAGTTCATGACACCAATCAACTACTGGTTTCCCTGCATGATTAGTTTATGTTTGAAGCTCATCATCATCATCATACTGATAAAAAATTGGACAATAATTAGTATAAACAATCTCACCAATCAAGCATATTAGGTTATCAACTTGTTTTTCTTTAAGCTGATCTTCAAGTTTAATTTCTGGTTCAAGACAACAAGGTTTAATAAGTAGATGAGCAGAAGTGTTTTGTTCAAATGAGGTTTTGAAGGCTAGCTGTTTGTTTAATATTTGATCAATTTCTTCTTCTGTCAAAAGAGGGATTTCTTTTTCAGCATGGATAGAAGAACAGCAGTCCTCTTTCTCTTGTGTTAACTGGTTTTGAGGCTGGATGTCTTCTTGAGCCTCTTCTAGTGAATCTTCACTTGAGTTTGCAGGGAAAATTTGAGGATTTTCTATTGTTTCCTGATCTTCTTTTGTTTCAAACAATTCCTCATGATTATTATGATACTCAGTTTGCATATAAGGTTCATGAGTTGTTTCTTTTACATTATCAGGATGCCACTCTTCTCTTAAAATCTGAAATGAGTTATAACATAGAGCGAGAGTCCCTGTATGTGTTGATTTAGCTTCTATTTCAGGTTCTGTGTTTTCTAAGTGGCTACTTGTTTCCTCAAAGTACTGCTCACTATTTGTATTTGAAATTTGGTCATGAAGTTCTCTTAACATCATAGTACAATATATAGGGAGGCAATAAGGAGTTTCTTGATAACCTTCTTCATTGTTTTCTTTGTAACCTTGCTCATCATCTTCTATAAAGTCTTGATCATCATACATATCTTGCTCATTTTCTAGGTCTTGTAGTGGTTGAGTTTGTTATAGATCTGAAAAAAACATGCGTTGCTCTAGATCATCAATATTTAAATTAGCCTCATACCTATCCATTATCTTTCCAAACATGTATAACATTTTTACCATCATGGCCAACCGTTTTTCTCTTGGGTCTATATCTGAATCCATGTTTGTAAACCAGAAAAGGGGTCACTGTATCTAGTCAACCAGTTTAGAGTCTTCTACTAGTGGAGTCATTTGGTCTTCTGAGAGTTGTGGAGTCGCCAGGTGGATGATTTAAATTTTTCTGTCCACCAACAATATGATTGGGTTTGCTCAATGCATTCCAAAAGGAGTCTACAAAGACTGGAGGGGTAATAGGCCTACTAGGGGCCAGTGGAGTCACTAAGTGGAAATTTTTAGCTCTTTTGGAGATAAAATGTCTTATGGTCCACCACCATTTATTGATTTACATACGGTTGGTGATGACAATGGGAGACAGACAAATGTTATCATTGATAGGCTCTCAGATTTTTTCCCCAGCGGAGTTGCCATTATGTTGGGGTTCCCATGTTTTGGCCAGATTGGCAAGACCAAAAGATGAGACAACATCAAACCACTTTCAGACCTCAGGATCTAGCCCTCCTGGGTCTAGAGAGGGATCTCTCTATGATATGTCAAAGGTATATGACTTTGAAGCTCAGTGTTAAGATTTTAGACTAGTTATAAGGCTCAGGGTTTGTTTGTTTGATTGTTTGTTTGGTTGCTGGTTATCAGGAAAGAAGGGTTCAATGTAAGACAAGGATGAGCAAAGATGATTTAGGCAGAGGTGAAGTATTCCAGGGAGCATTCAAAACCATTGGGAAATGGAGTCAGGAAAGGATTTTCTTGCTAATCAATATGCAGGCTTTCAGTTGGGCTAGTCATCTAAAACATTGGATCTTAAAGATGGTTGTGTGATATGAAATGGTAGGGGAGGAGGAACAATAAAGATTTAGACACAAAGTTAAAGACTTGAGATCAGAGAGAGACTTTGAACTCTTAATGCTTCGGCCTCCAGCTTGAGGGATCTTAGAAAGGCCAGCTGGCTGCACAAGGATCCTAGTGGACAAGGCTTAATCTAATCCCCAGTGTTCCCAAATCTTCCAGCTAAATCCTAACAAGAACATCTAAGAACAGATTCATTTAATTCATACATCAGCTAGTAGGAAATAACATCCACTACACTAGTTAAATCAACTGAAATCAATTCTTAGATAACACATTTAGTAGAAAACATCAAAGGCAAGGAGAGCATAAACATAGGGTACCTAACAAGGGTAAATCCTATGCCAGATTTCTGATGCAAGCCAGTAGAAATGAAATGAAATGGAATGTAAGTTAAACACAAATACAAAGATAGAAAAACATCACCGCTGCTTTAGATCAGGATCCAAAGAAATGTGCTTGTCATATTAAAAAACAACACCAGTCAAGTACAACATTTCCAATAGCTGGATACTCAGTCAGAAAACATCTTCCTCAGCCTATATTACAACTTTACACAGAGACTATGTCTCAAAAGAAGCTGCTTGCAATTCTATGATAACTGATCAACAACCTTTACAATGAGTCTCTTCATGAATTTATAGCTCCAGTGGAGCAGAGAAGGTAGGTGAAACACTAAATGAAGCATTAAACTCAGAAAAGAAAGAGGGCCAAAGCCCATTCTGTTTAAAATCCTGTGCATTCATCCCTGGCACTCTTTTGGACGCAAGAGTGGTCTTTTTCAGGCTTATATTTACTCTGGGCATGTCTCTGATGTACTCTGCTGCAACATTCTGTAGTACTTCTGGTGAATAAACAAAAAGGTAAATAAATGATGCTAGGGTCTGCCATACTGCATAAAAAATGCTCTGATAGCATAGGACTGCTGTAGGGGGGGGGGGGGACTTCTCTTGGACACAATGTAAACTGAAACAATAATGTGTACCGTGTCCTTGCTCAGGAAGAAACATTCTGCTGATTTGAAACCCTGATAGCATTGTTTTCTACGTGCTGGACCTTTCGTGCAATCCATGATGTCTTTGAACTGGTACCTTGCCTTCTAAAATCCCTGAAAAAGCTCAAAAATCTTCTATTTCTTGCCTTAAGCTCTCTGATGCTCCCGTACTGTCTTTGTTTATGCAATCCGAGCTTTAATGGCGCTGGAGAAGGTTTTCAGAGTTTGAACTCTGTTCTTTGATGAAATTTACGATGCAGATAACTTTCCGGACATTTTTCTGTAAAAGCAGGCTCTAAATTCAGCTCCTTCTGTGCTCTGTGCCTTTATAATAGCGCATATAAATCATGGCGGTTTTCCACTTGCATGTAACCCTGCAAAACACGAAAACAAATTAAGAAAACCGTGCATGGAGAGGGTGGTGTGGATGACTGCGGAAACGACGAAGTGATACGGTGGACGACGATGCATGCAGAGGATATTATGGAGGAAAAACGTGTAACAGTGAGAAATGCACTGGGCGATGTCGAATTAGCAATTCCACTGAAAAACATTAAAACTTTGACCTTGGAATGAAATTATATAGGGGACGGACGAGAAAACGACGAACACACATGGAAAAATGACGTGGCGGTACGGGGTTAATGGGCGGGCGTGCATTTAAAATGGGCCGTCCGATTTCCAGTGGAGATCGATGGTGGAAAACACGTCGGAGGGCGATGGACAGTGGGCCAGGGGTACGGCTGCCTAGGTTTAACTTCCGCGCAACTTCATGGAGCGATCACCGTTGGATGGGCGATCGCAAATCGGACGGCTGATATGCATATCGCTCCGGGTTTTTTGCCAAACAATAACGCGCGATGATTTGGCAGTTTTGAAATAGTGCCGCTGCCACGCGTCGTGCGATGAGTGGAATCGCTGGCCAAACGCAAATTACCGCCCACCTCTCAAAGGCGGTGCGATAGAAACCACCAGTTTTTGAACAGTGCGTGGGGACCACCAGGGTGGGTAAACTCTGACCGTTGATCTGGCGGGCAAATGAACGATTATGATGTGATGAACGGGGCGGCAAACGGAGTGAACGGTGGACGTTGTGGGGATGTGACGACCGTTCGATCTATACAGATCGATGGTTTACAATGCGCCCGATGTGGATTTGAGATGAGCGCTTTCGGGCTGGCGGGTGGTTCTAGCGCTGCAGTCGCGTGGTGGGAAAGGTGCAGGGGTTTGGCCGAAAGGGGCTAGGCCCACATATATGGAGAATATGGTTTTTGGGCCATTTTTAATGCAATTTGAGGCTAGAGGAGGGAAACGATAGAGGAGACAAGGGTTAATTAAACCACACCAGGGATGTGTGTAGGACTTAAAGGGGATTTTGGGAGGATTTAGGGGGTCATAGGGGAATTTGACAAGGGGAAAACAAGGGTTAAAATGAGCACTCTAGAGGGATACAAGGGGAAATGCAGGCCTTTCTGGAGCACAGTTTTTTACAAACAGTGAGGCCCTTTAAACTAGGAACAATAGTGAGGGTTTATCCAAGGCAAAGACACAGAAGGCTTTCAAGGATGATGTGTCTTCAGGGGATATGCATTCCTTGAAGGCTTCAAAAACAATTTAGCCCCTTACTTTGCTTGTCAAAAAATTTATAGGGGGCTAACAGTGGCTCCACATGGGGATGGCTTCTTCTTGAAGGAGTCAAGAATTCAGAAAATGATCTTTGGTGTAGGCCAGATGCCTGCTGCTTGAGCCACCTTTCTTCTTTGATTTTCAGCTGCCACAATTGTGAAGACATCAATTTAGCAGAAAAGTTTCCCAATCAATCTACCTACCCATTCTACAATCCTAGCATTTTTTCTTCTAGGGTGCATTTGAGCTAGCAGACCCTTTACATATTTTTATTTTTTACAAACAAGAAAATAAACCTATTCTATTTCTACCCTTATTACTCCATGAGACCAGATTAAACTGTTGGCCTCATAAGTTTCTCTACCTATTCTAACATCTGATGGGATTAAACTGTCCAGCAGATTTCTTCTCTATATTCTACAACAGAAATTTAAAAAACAGTCAAACTAGGATTAGACAGTCTAGTTTGCTGTGGATCCAAGGCATAAAGACAGTTGCACATGGACAGAAACTTGCAGAAAACTGGAAACACAAATTTGAAGGCTTGAAATTTGAAGTTTGAAGCATCCTCCTTTCTTAGTGACTCAAGTTTTGAACTTGTTAGAGTCACTTTCTATCCTTCATCTCAGCTCTAATTTTGGGCTTGTTAGAGCTGATTCTTTTCTTCTTTGCTGGTTCAGGTTTTGGGCACGTTTGAACCAGCTATCTTTGCTTTCTTTGGCTCAGGTTTTGATCATATTAGAGCCAACCTTTGCACTTCATAGGTTCATGTTTTGAGCATGTCTGAACCTCTCCTTTTCTCTGTTTCTCTCTCTTTTTTTTTTTTTTTCTTGAAAACAAACACTGCACTGGTAGGTACAATGGAAATGGAAACTGGAAGTTGGAAATCAGCAGAAGTAGTGTTTGAGCATCCTACCATTGACAGGACCCCCAAACAACTCTGTACCATCTAACGCTTGTAGAAAAAAGGCATTTGGACCCACAGTGGCCTGGATGATGTAGGGACCTTGCCACAAACTGTCAAACTTGCTGTGCTTTCCTTTGTCCTCTCTCCTTGAGTCCCACTTCAGAAATTTATCTCCAATTTTGAAATCAGAGGCCTTAGTTCTTTTTTCAAATAACTTCTTTATATTTTCCTGAACCTTGACAGCTCTGTTATAGACCTCCTCCCTTGTTTGTTGGAGATGAATTGTCTGGTTTATCCTCCTCACCATACTGTCTTCTTCTGTTTGTATCTCTTGAACAAGTTTAATCACTGGTATTCCAAGGTTGGTGGGAAACACTGCTTCTGATCCATAGACAAGCTGATATGGTGACATGCCAATGGATTTCTTTGTTGTAAGCCTGTCAGCCCACAAGGCATGCACTAACTTGTTATGCCACGACTTTTTGTTCTCTTCCAGTAGCTTTTTGATGATGGTCACCATAATCTTTTTTGAAGATTCAACTAATCCATTACCTTGAGGGTAATAGGTAGTTGAATGACCGAGTGCTATTTGATACATGTGACAAAAATCAACCATTTTCTTGGATCCAAAAGCGGTAGTGTTATCAGTGATTATTTTCCTTGGGCAGCCAAACCGAGAGAGGATATGACCTTCTAGGAACCTAATGATGACTGAATCTGTGGCATTCTTAGTAGGTATGGCCTCTATCCACTTAGTGAAGTAATCTGTGGCTGTTAAGATCCATTTGTGTTGTGTAGAAGAGGTAGGGTGAATTTATCCTATGAAATCTAGGCCCCATTGCATAAAGGGACGTTCAACAATGATGGGTTGTAGAGGTAAGGAGAGGAGTTTTCTTTTGCCTTCAAAAATCTGGCATTTGTGGTAGGCAATTATCATCTTATGGATATCATTGAAGAGTGTAGGCCAATAGTAGCCAGTTATGAGTATTTTTTTTGTAGTGGATTTCCAGTTCAGGTGGCCTCCACACTCTCCTGCATGGAATTATTGTTTAATCCTTTCTGCTTCAGACTCAGGCAAACACTTAAGCAATAGGCCATTTGGATTCTTCCAGTATAAACATCCATTCAGAATACAATAGCTTCTGGGTCTTTGATAGTTCAGGAGGGGCATTGAGGTGTGTAAGCACATATAGAATGTTAGAATACCAAGGAGAGCTCTGAAACTTCTCCTCAACAGTGGGATCAGGCAATCCCTGCTGCTCATCCAAGGCATCTACCATGTTAATGTCAAGGGCTTGTAGATTTGATTCAACCATTAATTGAGCTAGGCCCTGACCTTTGATCAGTTTGGTGGGTTTTATCTCAAGGTCGTACTCTAAGATCACAACAATCCATTTTCCCCTCTTCCCATCTGGGTCTTGGGACAAGATGTATTTAACCACTATGTTGGGTACATAGGCTATGGTGTGGGAATGCAGTATGTACACCCTAAAGTATTTCAAGGCCTTAACCAAAGCATAGGCCTGTTTTTCCATAATGTTGTATTTCAAGGGTGCATCTCTGAGTGCTTTGCTGAAGAAAGAAATGGGCTGTTCCGTTCCCTCTGGATTTTTCTGCAGTAGAACTGCAACTATTGTATGCTTGGAGGAAAATGAAAAAATCAGGAAATCTTTTGAGAAATCTGGGCTGATTAGGACAGGAGCCTGGGTGAGTGCAAGTTTAACTGATCCAAAAGATTTCTTAGCTTCAACAGTCCACTTAACTCCTACACCTTTCTTCAGCATGTTAGTCATATTTCTAGGGTGTTCGGCTAAGTTGGGAATAAACCTCCTGAGGAAGTTGATTTTCCCAATAAAGGAATGTAACTCCTTGATGTTTCTCGGGTGTCTGATTTGTAGTATTCCCTCAACTCTTTGTGGATCTATCCTAATCCCTTTCTCAGATATGATGTGGCCAAGAAGCTTACCTTCTTGCAGCCCAAAAATAGTCTTTTTAGGATTCAGTGACAGACCAAACCTCCTACATTTTTCAAACACTCTTCTCAGGTGTTCTAGGTGTTCTTCCTCAGTCTTGGAGTAGACTGTTATGTCATCCAGGTAGATGACAATGAAGTGTCCTATTTCATCTGAAAAAGCTATGTCGATTCTCTTTGGAAGGTTGCACCAACGTTCATCAGTCCAAAAGGCATCTTTACATACATAAAATTGCCCCATGGAGTGGTAAAGGCTGTTTTGAGTTGGTCTTATGGGATTACTAAGACTTGGTTGTAACCTGAAAAACCATCTAGCAGGGAGATCCTTTTAGAGCCTACTACCCTCTGAAGAATATGTTCCATTTTAGGCAAAGGGTAATTGTCTTTGAGTGAGGCTCTATTAAGGTTTCTGAAATCAATACACAGCCTGATCTCCCCTGTTTTCTTTCTCACAGCCACTAGGTTTGATACCCAATCAGAGAACCTCACAGGCACAATTATACCTGCCTCATACATTTTCTTAATCTCTTTTTCAACTGCAGGCAATTGTTTTGGGTTTATTCTGCGAAGTTTTTGTCTGAAGGGTTTCTGATTTTCCTTCAAGGGTATTTTATGCTGTATGATGTTTGTGTCATAGGCCCTTAAGTCCTCATAACTCCAAGAAAACACATCAATGAATTCCTTGAATAGGTTAATGTATTTATTTTTCATTTTTGCAGGCAGGGAATTAGCCAATTTGATCATCTTGGGTTTAGCTTCAGTGCCTATGTTGCATTACTCGACATCAGAGTCTGCATGTTCTATAGTGGGATTTTTTGCTACATCATCAAAGTCAAAAAGGTCCTCTAAAGGTGCCAGACCTCGGGGTATGTTCTTATCTTTGGCCTGCAGCACCTCTACTTCTTCACTATCTGCATTTTCACATTTTTCGTTTGGATTTCCAATCTTTTCATTTAAAGTGTTTCTATGTTACAGGGTGTTTCTTCCTCATCTGAGGAATCTTCACTTAGGCAGCTACTGTCAGATTTAGAGTCTGAATTAGAAAATTCAAACTCGTTTCTGCCTACCAGCAAATCTTCAATCTATTTATCGCCCTCGAAGACCTGCCAATATTTTTCATTGTCCGACACTGCAGGTCTGAATTTGGTCTGAATGATGATCTGTTGGTCACTGGGAGGCTTATGATACGAACTAGCCATGCAGGCTAGTCCATTTTCCATTGCATTCTGGCTCCTAGGGACAAACACCAGCTCATATTATACGAAGGTTTTCAATAAATCCATAGTGTCATTCTTATATGCTCTTAGTCTAGGATGTTTCGCTGTGTATTCACCATTCACCTGTTTAATGATCAGCTCAGAGTCCCCATGCACAGTTATCCTACGGGCTCCTAATTTTTTCAACAGGTTTAAGCCTAGGATAAGAGCCTCATACTCTGCAATGTTGTTTGTACATTTGAAGTGCAGGTTACATGCATGGCTCTCTGCGTAACCACTCTCTGTGTTATGTATCCACACTCCTGCCCCAGCAGTTCTCTTAGTGCAAGACCCATTGAAATTCATTTCCCATAAGGTTTCATTCTCAGGTTTATCATCATTTCGTTCTTGGTGTGGTGTATGTGTTTGTGAAGGGTGACTAATCAACTGACTGCATTCTGCTTCTGGTTCACTTTGAGTTTTTGTTTCAGTGCACTGTTGAAATTTTTCTATGTCTTTCTCCTCCGAGTCTAGAGTAGCCATTATGTTAAATTCCATGGGCTCTGTTTCCTTGTTTGTATCTCTGTTTTTGGACTCTGACCCTTCTGAGGATTCATCATTACAGAGGATGAAGGAGTCAAGATCTTTATGTACAGAGTATAAAGGTGAATTTTCAGGCTTTTCGGGGCTACTAACCAGGAATTTCATTTGTGCTTCTCTGTACAGTCTTTTGAGTTGGCCAAAGATTTGGATTGTGGCATAAGCCCCATCCATCTGCATTGTTCCTTGCATCTTGGCTCCCCATGATATTGATAATAACATGCCATACTTGGGTGGCACATCTGCCACCACAACATCCATGACCATACATTTTGCTGGAATCTGGGTAAGGCTCACACATAGATCTTTGATCAGGCCAAGACACTTTACTCTGCTAGAGTCAAATGAATACAGGTTTTTATAGGGGCGGGTTATCTCTAGGCCTAATCTTTCCATCACTACTTTAGGCATCAGGTTACATGATGCCCCAGAATCATGCATTGCATTGTGGAGGATCTTATCATGGATATTAAGACTGATATAAAAAGGGGGCACTACCCCATCCTGAAACTTTCCTTCTATCTTTGGACCAAACAGAAGGGCAGGTTGATCATCGCTCAGATTTACAGTGTCACTGTTTTCACCTAAATTTAATGCTTTCAAAATTTGGCCTTTATATACATCCTGAGTGGCCAACTCAGAGAGTGGGACAGGGATTTTAATTTTTGCAATCTCACTCTCCAAATTGAAAGTGGACTGACTCTTTGGAATGTTCAACTCTGTTTTGTTAGTTACCACCTTAGTGGTTGAATCAGTGTGCTGATTCTCACTATGTACAGTGTGCTGATTCTCACTATGTACAGTGTTAGAAACTGTTTTATCAGGAGCACTAACTGCAATGTTAGTACTGCTTGTTGGTTTACCTTGTTTATCAATGTTTTGGTTGTATTTTTCTTTGTTTTTTCCAGAACTCTCAACTGCTGATTTGTTACTCTCAGTAGTTTCTTTAGAAGATCTCTCAGGTATTTTCTTGATGGTAATCTCAGAAGTTTTTGGTTTGGCAGTGTCTAGGCTTTTCTTGCTCCTAAGTTCATACTGTCTGACCTGCATGATGGCATCTTCAAATCCAAGTCTGTAATCCTCAGATTCTGATCTTTCCTCATCCCAATACGAGGGTGAGGGCTGATCTTCTTCTGTGTAACATTTGTGGATTGAATTTTCTATTTCAAACATGTTTATTGCATTCCCCTCATACTCTTCTATGATTCCCTCATCTTCATCTAAAAAGTTCTCTTGGAATGGGGGAATAACTTGCTGATCTGATTCTCTTTGTCTGTTGGGGGTGGTATTATTTCTTCTAAAGTTATGGTTCTGGTTATGGTTTTGATTTCTGTTTTGGTTACTAACTGTGACAACCATTTTTTCCATCATTTTTTGTAGCTTTTCCACATTTTTAAATAAACGGTCATAATTTGGATCAGGTGTGGAAGCTACATTGTCATCTCTATATGTTACCATTTTTTCAGCTCTCAATCTTGCTTTTTTCTCGATCAAATTTGCCTCTACACTCACTGTTCCCTTTTTCATGTCTTCCAATGTGTTGTACTCCCTCTCCCTAAGCTGGTAGGCCCTATTAGCATCTAGGCCTTTAGGGTATTTCACTAGAACCATACCTAAGGGAGGTTTCATGTGTGGTGGGAGAGCATTATAAACGCTGTTAAACCTTGTAGAGTAGGCCTGGACACTCTCTCCTACATTTCTTTGCAGGTTCTTGTATTCTGCTAGGATTTGGAGAGGATTTGCCTTAACTTCCCATTTGTTTATGAAGGTCTGGTATAAGGTTGGGAGGTCGTGGATACTATTAGGAGGTAGGCCTTTGAACCATTTCTTCACATCACCTCCTAAGCTATGGGAAAAGATTCTCATTTTGACTGTTTCATCATCTATTTCCATGTAGTAAAAGGAATATTCCAACCTATCTACATGGTACTGAGCTGTGGTGTACTCTTTTGCAGTGAAGTGTGGGATATTTGATTGATAATCATTGGGTAAGGGTACTAGAGGCTGAGGTAAAACCAGAGGTGCATACCAGGCTGCCATGATGATATTTTGATTAGGTAAAGGGTTGGCTTGAGCAGCTGATATATGGATGATAGTGATATTATGACCAGCAGAAGACTGATGAGTAGATTTAGGGTGGCAGAGCCCCAAGTTTTGAATGAAGTGAAGATCAGGAGGCATAGATGGAGGGGCCTGTCTATCCCAAAGGTGTTTACCATTTTGGGGTGGTGAACTAGGAAGCTAAAGATCTGGCTGGTCTAGGACACTGAATGACCTAGTTCTTGGTAAGATGTTTTGAGTGCCTAGGTCAAAAAATGGATCTGATAGAGCTGTAAAGTCTTCTGGTGTAGAGTTAGCTCTATGTATGTGGCTGGAAATAGTTGGTATTTTAGGTGTAGGAGATCCATTGAGGATGCTCTCAGGGTTTTCAACTATTTCAGGTGGGTTTGGGTTGGGATAAGCTCTTGTGTGAATGGTTCTTGAAGCTAGAATGTTGTTTTCTAACCAAGCAGCTTAACCCTACTTGTTACTTCTATTGTGGTTGATGTTGTTATGGGGGCTGGTATCCCAGTGGAGTCTTCTATGAACCAAGATAATCAGCAGGTCTACTGATCACCAATGGAGTCTTTTAATCGTTTAGGAATTATGGAGTCGCCAGGTGGAAGGTTTAGGATGCTTCTGGAGGGTACACTGTCCACCACAGTGCTTATGAAATGTCCCCTTTCAGGAATAACCTCAAACACAGCAAACTCTAACCAGAGATTGACTGGGAGGACATTTACCAGATATGTCACCTCTGAAAGAATGTGAGATCTAGAGGCTACCTGGCCCTTTCCAGACTCTATCTAAGAGTGTGGGAGAAACACAACAAATGGTATAGAGGTTGATCTGTGAATAAGAGTGTTTAACTGCCAACCTAACCAGAGATTGTAGGTTTCTGAGGTTCTTATGATGTAGTAAGGTGAAATTACTCAGAATTCCCCAGCGGATTTGCCATTATGTTGGTGACGACAATGGGAGATAGAAAAATGTTATCAGTTATAGGCTCTCAGATTTTTTCCCCAGCGGAGTCGCCATTATGTTGGGGTTCCCATGTTTTGGCCAGATTGGAAAGACCAAAAGATGAGACAACATCAAACCACTTTCAGACCTCAGGATCTAGCCCTCCTGGGTCTAGAGAGGGATCTCTCTATGATATGTCAAAGTTATATGAATTTGAAGCTCAGTGCTAAGATGTTAGGCTAGTTATAAGGCTCAGGGTTTGTTTGTTTGATTGTTTGTTTGGTTGCTGGTTATCAGGAAAGAAGGGTTCAATGTAAGACAAGGATGAGAAAAGATGATTTAGGCAGAGGTGAAGTATTCCAGGGAGCATTCAAAACCATTGGGAAATGGAGTCAGGAAAGGATTTTCTTGCTAATCAATATGCAGGCATTCAGTTGGGATAGTCATCTAAAACATTGGATCTTAAAGATGGTTGTGTGATATGAAATGGTAGGGGAGGAGGAACAATAAATATTTAGACACAAAGTTAAAGGCCTGAGATCAGAGAGAGAATTTGAACTCTCAATGCTTCGGCCTCCAGCTTGAGGGATCTTAGAAAGGCCAACTGGCTACACAAGGATCCTAGTGGACAGGGCTAACTCTAATCCCTAGTGTTCCAAAATATTCCAGCTAAATCCTAACAAGAACATCTAAGAACAGATTCATTTAATTCATACATCAGATAGCAGGCAATAACATCCACTACACTGGTTAAATCAACTGAAATCAATTCTTAGATAACACATTTAGTAGAAAACATCAAAGGCAAGGAGAGTAAAAACATAGGGTACCTAACAAGGGTAAATCCTATGCCAGATTTCTGATGCAAGCCAGTAGAAATGAAATGAAATGGAATGTAAGTTAAACACAAATACAGAGATAGAAAAACATCACCGCTGCTTTCGATCAGGATCCAAAGAAATGTGCTTGTCATATTAAAAAACAACACCAGTCAAGTACAACATTGCCAATAGCTGGATACTCAGTCAGAAAACATCTTCCTCAACCTATCTTACAACTTTACACAAAGACTATGTCTCTAAAGAAGCTGCTTGCAATTCTTTGATAACTGATCAACAACCTTTACAATGAGTCTCTTCATGAATTTATAGCTCCAGTGGAGCAGAGAAGGTAGGTGAAACACTAAATGAAGCATTAAACTCAGAAAAGAAAGAGGGT
Organism: Pinus albicaulis; assembly: GCA_034641835.2. Classification (NCBI taxonomy): domain Eukaryota; kingdom Viridiplantae; phylum Streptophyta; class Pinopsida; order Pinales; family Pinaceae; genus Pinus; species Pinus albicaulis. Next base: position 263,195,250 of record CM076571.1, on the reverse strand, counting down.
CGAAGCCCATTATGTTTAAAATCTTGTGCATTCATCCCTGGCACTCTTTTGGACGCAAGAGTGGTCTTTTTCAGGCTTCTATTTACTCCGGGCATGTATTTGATGTACTCTGCTGCAACATTCTGTAGTACTTCTGGTGAATAAACAAAAAAGTAAATAAATGATGCCAGGGTCTGCCATACTGCATAACAAATGCTCTGATAGCATAGGACTGCTGTAGGGTTGGGGGGGGGGAACTTCTCTTGGACACAATGTAGACTGAAACATTAATGTGTACCGTGTCGTTGCTCAGGAAGAAAGATTCTGCTGATTTGAAACCCTGATAGCATTGTTTTCTGCGCGCTGGACCTTTCGTGCAATCCATGATGTCTTTGAACTGGTACCTTGCCTTCTAAAATCCCTGAAAAAGCTCAAAAATCTTCTATTTCTTGCCTCGAGCTCTCTGCTACTCCCGTACTGTCTTTTTTTATGCAATCCGAGCTTTAATGGCACTGGAGAAGGTTTGCAGAGTTTGAACTCTGTCCTTTGATGAAATTTACGATGCAGACACCTTTCCGGACATTTTTCTGTAAAATCAGGCTCTAATATAAGCTCCTTCTGTGCTCTGTACCTTTACAATAGCACATATAAATCATGGCGGTTTTCCGCCTGCCTGTAACCCTGCAAAACATGAAAAAAAATTAAGAAAACAGTGCATGGAGAGGGTGGTGTGGATAACTGTGGAAATGGCGAAGTGATATGGTGGACGACGATGCATGCAGAGGACATTATGGAGGAAAAACGTGTAACAGTGAGAAATGCACTGGGTGACGTCGAATTAGCAATTCCACTGAAAAACATTAAAACTTTGACCTTGGAATGAAATTATATAGGGGACGGACGAGAAAACGACGAACACACGTGGAAAAATGACGTGGCGGTACGGGATTAATGGGCGGGCATGCATTTAAACCGGGCCGTCCGATTTCTGGCGGAGATCGATGGTGGAAAACATGTCGGAGGGCGATGGACAGTGGGCCAGGGGTACGGCTGCCTTGGTTTAACTTCCGTGCAACTTCATGGAGCGATCACTGTTGGATGGGCGATCGCAGATCGGACGACTGATATGCATATCGCTCTGGGTTTTTTTCCGAACAATAACGCGCGATGAGTGGGTGGTTTTGAAATAGTGTCGCTGCCACGCATCGTGCGATGAGTGGAATCGCTGGCCAAACGCAAATTACCGCCCACCTCTCAAAGGCGGTGCGATAGAAACTGCCGATTTTTGAACAGTGCGCGGGGACCACCGGGGCGGGTAAACTCTAACCGTTGATCTGGCGGGAAAATGAACGATTATGATGTGATGAACGGGGCGGAAAATAGAGTGAATGGTGGACGTTGTGGGGATGCGATGACCGTCCGATCTATACAGATCGACGGTTTACAACGCGCTCGATGTGGATTTGAGATAAGCGCTTTCGGGCTGGCGGGTGGTTCTAGCGCCGCGGTCGCGTGGTGGGAAAGGTGCAAGGGTTTGGCCGAAAGGGGATAGGCCCACATATATGGAGAATATGGTTTTTGGGCCATTTTTAATGTAATTTGAGGCTAGAGGAGGGAAACGATAGAGGAGACAAGGGTTAATTAAACCACACCAGGGATGTGTGTAGGACTTAAAGGGGATTTTGGGAGGATTTAGGGGGTCATAGGGGAATTTGACAAGGGGAAAACAAGGGTTAAAATGGGCACTCTGCAGGGATACAAGGGGAAATGCAGGCCTTTCTGGAGCACATTTTTTTACAAACAGTGAGGCCCTTTAAACTAGGAACAACAGTGGGGGTTTATCCAAGGCAAAGGGACAAGAGGCTTTCAAGGATGATGTGTCTTCAGGGGAGATGCATTCCTTGAAGACTTCAAAAACAATTTAGCCCCTTAATTTTCTTGTCAAAAAATTTATATGGGGCTAACACATACCAATCTAAAATGTTTTGGGTCTTCTGAGGTTTTAAAGATGTATAAAATGTAATTTACTCAGAAACTCCCTAGTATGGTCGCCAGTCTGTTATGTCTCCGTAGTTTGCAAGATTGGAAAGTAAAAACGCTGCAGAGCCTACATCAAAACCACTTTGGAAATTAAGTATCTATCCATCCTAGATTCAGAGAGGGATCTCTCTATATATGTGTATAAAGATATGATCTTTAAGGCTTTAAAATATAATTTTAGGCTAGTTATGAAGAACAAGGTTTTTGTTTGTCTTTGGCTAGGCAAGGATATAATGAAGATGAAGGAAGTCTATATGAAGGGTGAAGGTGTGAGTAGGCGAAAGAATGGTTCATCTGATAAGATAGGGAAGGAGCAACACCAATCCATTGGGCTATGGAGTCATAAGAGGATTTAATTGCACAACAAGGTTCAAGAGTGGTCCATGGGGCAAGTCATATATGTCAAAGGATCTCTTTAAGTTGATTTTATGGAATGAAACACTAAGAAATGGAGTGAAAGAAGTAAAACACATGAATAAACAAAGAACAGTCTAAGATCAGGTGAGTACTTTTAAACTAGCCTGCTTTTGACATGCACTTAAGGGAAAAACACAAAAGTAACCTAAAATCAGGTAAGTACTTCGAAACTAGCCTACTTTTGATGTAATTTCAAGAGAAAACATTTAAAAACATAGAATAGCTTAAGATCAAGTAAAGACTTTTAAATTAGCCTGTTTTTAGCATATTATCAAAGAAAACATTCATGATAAACATAAAAAGTAGTTTAAGATCAGGTAAGTACTTTTAAAATAGCTTGCTTTCAACATACTCTTAAGGGAACTTTTCAAAGCAACTGTTGGAGAAGAAACTAGAGGACGGGGCTAACCATAGACTTGTCTAGCTCAATATTTAATTAGCAAACTTTTCAAGAACATTCAAAGACAATATCTCAAGTTGTACTCAAGAAACATGGGCTTACCAACACTTCACAAGTTATACTCTATTGAACTACTTTCAAAACACATTTAGAAGAAAACATAAAGGATAAAGATTTATCAGTGAGATTTAGGGTACTTCAGAAGTAAATCCTAATCTATGTTTGTTGTTCTTTATCAGAGAAAAGTGGACATAATGAAAATATAAAGAAAATAACAATTACAGTGAGAAACACATCACCATTGACATAGACCAGGATCCCATAAATCAGCTATTTGTATTTTATGTTCAAACCAGTTACAATCTTCAAGTACAGTGGGTCTTTACAACTTCAAACTTTTCATCTCAACTTATGTGTCTTCAATTACAAAACAAAGCTACAACAGCTTCAAAAGCTATTTACATACAACAGATATTCAGAGACCAACCCTTATAATGTCTTCTATAGGAGTATTTATAGAAGAATGAGGAGGTGGAGTGTAATAAGGGTCTATCTGTTCAATTAATACAGAGTAAGTGCTTTTCGGCCTTTGAAGGGCCAAATGGAGATGTTTTCTGAGTTTTCTACTCTGTTAATTGAATTCTGCGTTAATTTTCATCGACTTCAGTCACTTTTGTTGACTTTGAGGGTTTTTGGTAGGTTGGCAGTTAATGCTGAGTTGTCTTTTAGAAATATCTCTGACTGTGTAATTAATATGCACTCTTTTTGGTGAATTCAGCGTGCAGGTGGCATTCTGAGGAGTAATAGCCTCAATGATGTGGCATTTTGGAGGGTTTCTTGACTGATCTGTCTCTTTAACTCTTTAATCACTGATATTAATCTTTTAATTTGTGCTTTAAGTCTTTTTCCGATCATCTTCGGGCTTTTGTCCTTTCTACTGACTGGATCAACCTTTAATCCCTTGTTTTAACTGTGATTTTGACTATTAATCGTTTGTCTCTATGCATATCCCTTATTTTCTATGAACAGGTATCTGGGTGCGCTGAGGGTTTCATTTGTTTTATAAGTTTTAATAGAGCACTGATAAACACCCATAAACCCCGTAAACCACCTTTTACACTTTAAGCCCCCAAGGATCGTCATCTCGGGGGTTTTCCGCTACTGAGCTAGCTGTGGAGGACTTTTCAATGCTTAAGCTGTCTTTAAAAACCTGCAACATAAAAAAATAATTAAATAAAATCCTGCGGCGTTGGATAAACTGCTTACAGAGGCTGACAGAGGGCGGAAAGAGCAGTGAGGAGGGGAAAATGCAGGCGAAGGAGGTTCTACGGAAAAAAAACTGCGAAAGCAGGTTTAATTTTGAATATTGGAGCGAAAATGCGGATTGGTGGTTTTTGAAATACCATTGGTGGTTTTTGCACGATGTTGGAGTGGTAAATGGTTTCGGCCGAATCGAACGCGATCTCGTTGTATTGTGCTGCGTGGATTTCTCGATACGACTGGTATCGCGTGATTTTGGAGTGTTAAAATCCGAGAGTGAAAGTTGCGCGATATTGATCGTAGACCGTTGGATCTAGAGGGGAAGATCCAACGGCTACGGGTAACCATGATGGAGAGAGGTGCTCGGTGGATTGGTTAAGTGGAGGACAGGTGGCAGCATGGGATTGGGGGAGCGACAAGGTAGTGAGAGGTGGGCCTGCAGTGATGACGTGGGTGTTACATCAGCTAATTTTTTTGGTAGCGGGATGGTAGATTGGTGACGGGCGAGGTTAGGGTAAATGTGAGCCGTTGGATGAGATGGCTCGACGGTGGGGATGAATGGATAGTTATGCTCGGGCGATCGGAACATCGGCAGGGAAAAGGAGAAGTGTAATGGAGAGATAATGAGTTTCGCCGATGCGATGGGGGTTGAGGCATGGTCTTATGGAGAAGTATGTGACCAGGGGCCAAAGGCAGGGGGGCTTATCACATATCGACATATCGGCGGGACAAAGTCCGGGGCATATGAATTTGTAGCAGCACCGATGCGATGAGGGCTTAGTACAAGTGTTGGGGTATGGTCATATGGTTAGTATGTGACTAGGGGCCAATGGAAGGAGGGGCTTATCGCATCGGCGAGGAGTGAGGTAATGTAAACAAAACAGCACCGATGCGATAAGACAATTGCTATGCGATGAGCACTTAGCACCTGGTCACGAGCGCATGGCCATATGATGAAAAAAGGAGCTAGGGGCTAAGCCAGAAAGGGCTTATCGCATATCGGTGGGACAAGTGTCTGGGGCATATGAAAATTGATTTTGCCGATATGCGATGATTTTGATCGGGGCCTTCGCATTGGTAAAAAGAAGTTTTTCAAAGGAAAAAAGGTTGCGATGAAAGAAAAAAAGGCCGATAGGCCACGGGGCTTAGTGCTTTGGTCACAGGACCGGGTCACGTGGCGAAAAAGGGGCCAAGGGCTTTAAGCGAAGGGGGCTTAAGGCCCATAAAAGGGCGGAAAAGGTTTTTATGTGTTTTTTGGGATTTTTTCAAGGTTTTCCGAGTTTCGATAGAAGAAAAGGAAGGGTTTTTAAACCATAAGAAAGGAATTCTATGGTTCACAGGGTTTTTTGAAAGTTTTATGAGGAGGATGAGGGGAAAATTAGAAGGAGGCAAGGGGATTTTTTAGAGAAAATGGAGGATGAATAAGAGCAAAAATCAGTGAATGAAATGATGAAAATGGGGCTGTTTAGGAAATTGTTTTCAAGGGAACAACACTTTTAGGGAAAAACAGTATTAGGGAACAACAATTGGTAAGGAAAAACAGACTTCAAGAATGAGCAGTTTTGTATGAAACAATCTCTTGAAGGCTCAAGGCCTGTTTTAGCCATCATTTTCTTATGACAAAATTTACTGATGGCTAACACTTCCATTCATCTCTTGCTTTGGTTATCCAATCTGGCTGGATAATAGAAATGGCACAAAGCAATGCTTCCACCTCTTCATTCTTTCTTGAGAGTGCATCTGCAACAACATTTAGCTTCCTTTTTTTGTAGATTATTTCAAAGTCATAACCCAACATCTTTGTGACCCATTTTTGCTGCTCTTCTGAAGATAGTCTTTGTTCCAAAAGTGTTTAAGACTATCATGATCAGTTTTTACCTTGAAGTGTCTTCCCATTAGGTAAGTTCGCCATTTCTTTAGTGCATGTAGTATTGCTAACATTTCCTTCTCATAAATAGGTTTCTGTAAATACTTTCCTTTGATTGGACGATTTTCAAAAGCAATGGGTCTTCCTTCCTGCATTAAAACAACACCAATTCCATTTCCTGAGGCATCACATTTCACAATAAAGGTTTTTGTGAAGTCTGGCGTAGCTAAGACCGGTGCTAGGCACATTGCCTCTTTAAGATGTTCAAAGGCCTTAGTTGCTTTAGGAGTCCATGAAAATGCATCTTTCTTCAATAATGTTGTTAGAGGTGCTGCTATTCTCCCATAATTCTTAGCAAACTTGCGATAATACCCTGTTAACCCGAGAAATCCTCACAACTGCTTTATGGTTGTGGGGACTTTCCATTCCTTAATGGCTTTAATTTTGTTAGGGTCTACCTTAACACCCTCGTGAGATACAATATGACCCAGATATTTCACCTCTTGTACTCCAAAGAAACATTTGGATGTTTTTGCATATAATTGTTTCTCCTGCAATAGTTTGAGCACCCTGTCAACATGTTGAACATGATCCTTCCAAGACCTGCTGTAGATTAGTATATCATCAAAAGATACTAGCACAAATTTTCTAAGGAAGGGTTTGAAAATGGAATTCATCAACCATTGAAATGTAGAAGGTGCATTGGTAAGGCCAAAAGGCATGACCAAAAATTCGTAATGACCCTCATGAGTTCAAAATGCTATTTTCGGAATATCTTCAGTCTTCATTCTAATTTGATGATATCTTGAACGAAGATCCAACTTGGTAAAATAAATTGCTTCATATAATTCATCCAATAATTCATCAATCACAGGAATGGGAAATTTATCTTTAATGGTGAGCTTATTGAGCTCCCTATAATCGGGACACATGCACCATGATCCATCCTTCTTGTGTACCAATACTACAGGAGCAAAGAAATAACTTTGACTAGGTTGAATTATACTCGTCTCTAACATTTCTGCAATCATACGTTCAATTTCGCTCTTTTGGACATAAGGATATTTATAAGGCCTGATGTTTGGAGGAACACTTCTTGAAATCAAATGAATAGCATGATCATGATCACGAATAGGTGGGAGTCATTTGGGAGTTTCACAAACCTTGGAATGATTGTCCAAAACTTTTTGGAGATCTGCAGAAATAGATGATTTTGATGTTGGAACTTCTAGTGAGCATAATTGTGCAATTATGCCTCGTTGTTATTTCTTTAGAAGCTTTGTCATGACATTAGAGCTTATTATCTTTCCCAACTTCCCTACAATATCCTGTAATTCAACTTCCTTTCCTTCTAAAAAAATTTCAAGAAAAGTTCTTGAAAATTAAAAGCTACCGTCCCCAAAGATTGTAACCATTGTACTCCTAATACAACATCAACACCTCCCATAGGAATGGAAAGCATTGGACTATTCAATACATATTCCCCCATGGTTAGCTTGATATTATGGCATTTTCCAGAGCAATTTATGGTTCCTCCATTTGCAACCATCACTTGACATTCTGGTGCTGGGTATAGGAAACAATTCAATTCCTTGGCTACCTTACAATGAATAAAATTATGGGTACTATCTGAATCAATCAACACTATTACCTTTTTCTTCTTGATATGTCCTTCTATCTTGAGAGTTTGAGGAGTGGTAATTCCTGCCAATGCATTACACGATATGGTCAGATTCATTTCTTCCTCTTCTAGGGCTGGTTCCTGGTGTATATCCTCTTCTTATTCATTTTCTTCTTCCTCTTCACAATCTATGTAAAATAATTTCTTCTCAGCACACTTATGACCTTTAGTGTATTTTCTATCACAACTGTAGCAAAGCCCTTTTTCTCTTTTTCTTCCAATTGTTGTGGTGTCAACCTTGTAGGTTGTGGAAATCTAGGAGTAGCAACACTTCCCTCTTTATAGAAGTGAGTGGTAGGCTTCCTTGTTGCCATAATTTTACATTCAATTTTTCTTGCCAACATGAATGCCTTCTCCAATGAATCAGGTTCCAAAACGCGAACTTCATGTTGGATGTTATCCTTTAAAGTACCTATGAAGAGATCAATCCTGTGTTCCTCTGGAATATCAGTTACCCTTATATTCAATTTTTGGAAGTCCTAAATGTGCTCCCCCATTAAACCCTTTTGTTTGAGATTTATCAATTGGCTAAAGAAGGTGTTGCTCTTTGTATCCTCATAATGTGCTATCATTTCCTCCATAAAAATTGACCAAGTGACAATGTTTTTACGGGAGCAAAGACATCGATACCATACAAAGGTATTGTGTTCTAAATGTAAAGTTGCAATGCATTCCTTTTGTGTGTTTTGCACATTATTGAGATCAAAATATTGCTCCATTTGTAGTATCCATGTCACAGGATCCTTTCCATCAAACTTCCTCATATACATTTTTGGAATATGGTGGTTCTTCCCGCCGACATTAGAGTTTATGAAATCACGATTATAATTTATTTTGTTCTCATCATGAGTGTCCTCTACTATCTTTTCACCATTAGGAAAAATTTGTTGTATCAACTTTGTCAAACCTTCCATGTATGCTTTTAGATCATTCTTCATGTTTTCCATTTTAGATTCCATGTCAGCTTCCATGCCATCTATCTTAGCTTCCATGCCATTCTTCAAACCATCCATATTAGATTCCACACCTTTCTTCAAACCATCCATCTTAGTTTCCACGCCTTTCTTCAAAACTTCCATGTCATTTTTTGTTGCTCTTTTCGAGAGCAAAATTTGTTGCACTTGCTCTTGTGAATTTGATATGTCATGTTGCCATTCTTCGTCTTCATGAGTCATAGTAGAGCCTTCTAAAGGCTTAATGGGTGTTGAATTCTTTTTAGGGGCCATTTTAGAATATAATACTGATATATATTCTACAATATGTCCTTGGAATCAATTCAACTTGATTCTTCAAACAAGACTTATGAAAAAAATATACACACCTTTTACTTGCTTTTGAGGAGTTCTATATTTAAATTGAATTATCTCTATAATTGTAGATCCTCAATATCTGAAATTTGGCCTTGTAGTATCCCTCTAAAGCTTCTTTAAAATGTCACAGGTCTGACCTGATTTGGATTCTTCAAGGCAAAGTTATGTCCAATCTCCCACAATGACCCAATTATGGACTCGTTCAGTAGAGCGAACTTGTACGGCTTTCCACGTGTCACTGTTTCCTCCTTTGGCTCTGAAATTGATAGAAACGAAACTAAATTCCGTGTACTTGCGACCACTTTTTACAACATTCCAATCCGATGCTCAAAGAGAAAGTTATGATTATTTTCCCATGATAACCTTTTTGAGATGAAATTTGGGAGCCTGAAAAAGACCTAACTTCCACAGATCATATCTCCGAAAATGTTGTGAACCAAGCTATGAAATTTTGCAATGATGTTCCTCAGGATTGCGGCTTCGCTCTCTAAAAATTTCATCTTCTGAAACTTCGTAGAAAAAAAGTTATAGCACAAATTCCGCGATGACATTTTTAGGTTAAATTCAGGAGCCTGCAAAAAGCCCTAACTTCCACAGATCATATCTCTGAAAATATTGCGAACCAAGTTCTGAAATTTTGCGACGATGTTCCTCAGGATTTTGTCTTCGCACTCTAAAAATTTCAGCTTCTGAACCTGCGTAGAAAAAAAATTTATAGCGAAAATGCCACGATGACCGGTTTGGAGCAGCGAAAACCCTAGAATCCAAAGCTTTGATACCAAATGTTGTGAAACCAGCTCCAAAAATAGAAGAATAGAGATATCAACACCTTAGAAATTAGCCAATTCGAGGGGAAAACCTCCAATAAATTACATGAATGAAAAATTCTTGGATGATACAAATTACAAAACCTCCTTTCTATATATAAGAGTCCATGGGGCCACAATGTAATCCTAGCCGACCTAACAATAATAATTTAAGGGCAGAATAATAAAAATATGGGGGTTACAAAGGGTACAATAATAACAATAAGGGGGTTACACTAACAACAATAAGGGACTATACTAGTAATATAGGGACCTAACAATGATTATGAAATGGATAAGGTTATTTTGGACCTAGGATCAGATGTGAATATATTTCCAAAGCAAACTTGGCAACGAATGGGTGAACCTAAGTTGGAATGGTCCACTATCCAGCTGCGCATGGCCAATCAACAAAATATCATACTGTTGGGTAGGTTGTCAAAGATCGTGGTCGATATCGCAGGAGTTAAGGTCCAGGCTGACTTTGAGGTCATTCAGATTGTAGAAGATGTGGACCCCTATCCTGCGCTCCTAGGGTTGGACTGGGCCATAGATATGGGAGGTATTATCAATTTGAAGAAAAGAAGCATGGTGTTTAAAAATGAAGGTACGCGGGTAATAGTACCACTAGACCCTGCGGAAGGAGAACGGTACATGAAGCTAGTGCACGAAGAAGAGGATGTGGATCATATTTATAAGTTAACTGCACAGGACGAAGATTGGATCAATCCCACGGCCAATGGAGTACTTTGCTGGGAAAGGGATAGCGAATGTTTCTCTGACTGTGATGGGGAGATGGAAAATTGGTGAAACCGGTTACATGATGTATCTACTCTGTGATGTCTTAGGATCACAAAGGACTTCCGATGCATCTCCTTAGAGGTAAGAGAAGTGCCCTACTTTGATGGTTCTAGTAGTATTAAGGAGTTTTTGTGAACATTTGAAGTTGAGGTTCCAAGAGAGCGAAGGCTATAGGCCCTTAATCTAGCCATGCGCGCGACACCTGTGAAGTGGTGGGACACGCATAAAGGGGAATTCCAGGATTGGGAAGAGTGTCGGGATATGATGATCTTGCGATTCGAACCTCTGACCCACTTGCGCGTAAAGACATTCCTTGGCCCAAGAGACCCGCTTGAGAATTTGTTCGCTTGGATGGAAAAATGGTGTGACCGGACTATAGAAGAATGGGTTCACCTGTTTATTCATGCCTTAGGACCAACTCCCACTACATGGTACATGGATGCGGAGCTACATCAGCGCACCCGCCACTGGGAAATATTAAAGGATGAATTTGTAGGGACATTTGGGTTAACAGGGGGCACAAAGGCGCTTGATGACGCTCTACAGGATATAGGTACCTTTGTATTGAAAGAATCACACCCTTACCCAACATTTGGGGCACCAACATGGGAAACACAGATGCGGGATATTGTCAACTACCGCAATATAGCAAAAGAAGAATGCGATGCAAATCCACGCAATGTCTCCATCCCGGAATCAGAAGGGGAGCATGCAGTTGCTGGACCTCCACTACAAACTGTTGATGTTACGAAAAATCTGAAGATGCGCGAAGTCAACATTGGCACAGAAGAGTAGTCTAAGTTGGCTAAAATTGGGGATTAGTGGGATGATGATACAGTAGGCAAAGTTGCAGAACTACTCACAGAATATCAGGATTTATTCCTGACAAAGTTTTCAGAGCTTAAGGGGATCATAGGGGTCCTAGGGATCATGCGCATCACGTTAAAACCAGATGTGTGCCTTGTGAAGCAACACCCTTATCGGCTGAATCCTAAGTATAAGCAAAAGGTTAAGGAAGAAATTGATAAAATGCTCACCGTCAATATTATCGAACCAGTCGAACAGTCGGACTAGGTAAGTCCGATGGTGGTTCAGGAGAAAAAAGCGAAGGGGGAAATACAAATCTATGTGGACTTGCACAAATTTAATGATGCCTGCATGCACGATCTCTTTTCCACACTTTTCTCAGATGAAATCCTTGATAGCATAGGAGGGCATGAAGCGTACTCATTCACTGACGGGTTCTCAGGATACCATCAGATCATAATCGCACCTGAAGATCACAACAAGACTACGTTTTCCACTGAATGGGGATCCTTCCAGTATACAGTCATGCCATTTGGACTCAAGAATTCCCCTGCCATCTTTTCCCGAGTAGTAGTTGCCGTATTCAAGGAGTTCATACACTGATTTTTGGAGGTTTATTTTTATGATTGGACTGTCTTCGGCTTAGTCAAGAAGCACGTTTCGAACCTGCACATGATGTTGGATGCCTATAGAAAACACCAGATTTCCCTGAATATCAAGAAGTGCATATTCTGTGTACCCTTTGGAATCTTGATCAGACATATAGTTTGCCGATAGGGGTTGATGGTTGACCCTGCGAAAGTCGCAGTTATCATAAATTTGGCAATACCTACAACTAAGAAACAACTACATTCGATCCTCGGACATACATGCTATTATAGGAAGTTTATTCAAGGGTTCGCGCTGATCACAACGCCTATAGAAAAGCTACTTAAGAAGGATGTTTCATTTTTTTGGGATGACGAATGTCAGAAGAGCTTTGAGCTCCTCAAGGAAAATATGGTCTCTGCGCCTATTCTCATCTTTCCTAATTGGAGGAAGGTATTCCATGTTCACGTAGACGCATCAGGAATCGCCCTGGGAGTGGTACTCACGTAGCCTGGAGACGGAGACATTGATCACCCAGTTGCATTTTCTAGTAGGAAAACTTTCTGGTGCGAAGCAAACTACTCCACCACAACTTAGGGCTTGGCTATGGTATGCATTACATAAGTATCGACACTATCGTTAGGAGGACACTTCAAAATGTTCTGACATCATTTGGCTTTGAAGCACTTGAATGCTCGTGTTGGGGGGAAAATCTGCCTATGGCTATTGCTGTTCCAGGAATACGACTTTGAGATCATTTTCAAGCCGAGAAAGTTGAATGCTGGGCCAGATCACTTGTCCCGAATTGAGAGTGGCGAAGAGTCGACCAACCTGGAAGAAGGATTTCCTGATGCGTAGCTTTTTTCTATTAAGGTATTTGATGCGCACTTTGCTGACATCATTTAGTTCCTGACTACAGGCATGACACCTGCTAAATATTCGGTACAAAAGAAGAAAGAGCTGGTAACCCACGCTACAGATTTTACCATCATCACAGGTCATCTATATAAGATGGGAGCTCATAAAGTGTTGCGAAGGTACATTTTGGAGCATGAACGACACACTATCTTGGCAGAAGCCCATGACGGGGTAGCAGGAGGTCACTACGCAGGGAAAGCAACAATGCAAAAGATCTTGAGAGCTGGACTACGGTGGCCTACCCTGCATAATGACTCTTACGACTATTGTAAAGCATGTGATACATGCCAACGAACAGGAAGGACGTCACGCAGAGATGAAATGAACCTTCAACTGCAATTGGCCCTGCAAGAATTTGACAAATGGGCGATCAATTTCGTAGGACCTATCAACCCATCTGGAAAGAAGATAGGTGCGCGTTACATTATCACTACCACTGATTATGTAACCAGCTGGGCCGAAGCACAAACAGTGAAGGATTGCACTGCGGATACCACTGCACACTTCATCTTTGAGCAGATTCTGACCAGATTTGGATGTCCAAAAATCTTGATGAGCGATAGAGGTACGCATTTTGTTAATGAGACCATATAGGCCTTGATGGAAGAATTTCGGATCCATCATGTGAAAAGCACTCCGTATCATCCCCAGGCAAACGGAGCGGTCGAAGCTTTTAATAAAGTCTTGGAGCACGCATTGACTAAGGTCTGTAACGTCGATCGTAGCGACTCAGACATGCACATCCCGTCTGTTCTTTGGGCCAACCGAACCACCTGTAAAATGTTGATAGGGAAAACACCGTTTAAGATGGTTTATGGCAAGGAGGCCATTATGCCCATGGAATATATTGTTTCTAGCCTACGCATCGCAACCTTTACAAATATGGCGGAGCCTAATATCATGGAGGAGCGTTTAGCGCAACTTGTGGCTTTGGAGGAAGATCGTTTCATGGCTCATTTTCATCAGCGGGTTCAGAAGGCTCTGGATAAGGCATGGCATGATCGACATATTCGTCAAAAGGCCTTTGCAGAGGGCGAATTAGTCCTACTATATGATAACCAGTTTGCGAAACATTGGAGGAAGTTCCGACAACACTGGCTCGGGCCCTATACAGTTAAAGAAAACATGGATGGCGGAGCTATTCGGTTAGCCACCCTACACGGCAATATGCTACCCGACTATATCAATGGCAGCTGGCTCAAACCATATCAGATCAAATGACTATATGGCCGAAGTAGCTGTATAAAGTGGGGTGGGCCCACCAAGGAAGGTAAGAGAAAACATGGTGCGCGGAAGAGTTCGCAAGAGTCGGAGGGTGCGCCGAAATATGTTGTAATGCTACCTGAGAGGTGCGAAAACTAGCCGTTGGAATAGTAAAATCAGGTAAAAGGAAAAAGTTACCGTTGAAAGGAGTAGGCGAACGACATTTAATGAAGTGATTTCCGAAGATTTTTTACCGTTTACTTGATGGTAAGTTCCAAGTGAGGTTCACCAAACAATTGATCGATCCTCACAACTATAGAAGAGGCAGGATAGATCAGACAAGGGTTCCATATCACTTGAATAGTTTGTACTTAGCGTGTTTGTCCTTGGAAAGTTTATGCTGTAAGAGTTTCTATTCCCATTGCATCCCTTTCATGTCTGAACAGCCTACACCCTCTGACAGTAGCAACCTGGAGTTCATATTTCGCACTAGGATGACGACCACTAATCCCACTGAAGCTTAAGAACTGGTGACCTCGACGGAAAAAGAATCTGAGGAAGTAGTAGAAATCAAGCTAGAAGCTGAGGAAGTTATATCTACGCCGAGTCAAGAAAAGAAGAAGGGGAGAAAAAAAGCACAGGGGTCCAGGAAACCCGTGAAATGGGCTGGGGTGAAGCCCTTTACTTCCCCACGAAATGTAAAGTCCCCACGGGTGGCGTCCTAGGCATGCTCGCCCAACCCATCTAAGCGACCTAAGTATGCTTAGGAAGAGGCCCAGGTAGCTGAACCAATCAATTGGCTACCACCCTTTGTTCAGCCTCGTAGGCCTTCCACACGCACGCCGAAGAGTCTTGATGGCCTATGCACCTACGCACAGATGCCACTGACCCCAGGTGAGGTCCCTGTCATTGGCAAACCCTTTGGAAGGCTCCATGAGGTGAAATTTTATGATCACGACTTGGCCAATTTGGAGGCCTTCCCTGAGTTGGCACCCAAATTATATCTTGACAGGATACAGGAAGACGATGGGATAAATATTTTCCCCATGCGTTGGGTACGTGGATTGGCAGGGTCTGGGCTCTTAAATTTGCTAAGGATGTCGCACTTCGGCCACTACAATATCACAGACTGTCTGGTATGTCAGTTTCTCGCCCTGGTCCATGATGGTTGCTTATGGATCCAGGATCGAATCCCCATCAATGCTGCACTCATTCATCGAATTACTGGTCTTCCCATGGAAGGGCCAGACCCTCTGCAACGCGTTGGTAAGAATTATGAGGGGGAGATTTCTGAACACGTGCGTAAAACCTACCATGTGGAGTGTAACACTCGAGGCTTCATGATCAAATCCATCAGTGACCCTGGTACGCAGTTCGGTACCCTGTTATTGGCATGCAAGATGATGTGAAAATGCTAGGTGGCCTCCGGTCCTGCATATGTCGGTTAGTGGTGCGGTGCGAGAAAGGCCTTCAATTGGTTGATACTTGTGTAACAAGTTCTTGGCCAATGTTCATGAATCCCAGGAGCAGGGATGACCATTTTGTTATTCTTGGTTGCTGCTTCTCATTGAGTTGGTCGCCTGTGAAGCACCTGAGGAATTAGTCCTCCCTGAGCTCACCCTAGACATGTGTGAAGGGGCTCGATATACGAACTTGTGGGACTCTAAGGATGTGCAACGCATCGAGGAAAACCAAGTATTCTGGGTATTGTTTCAGAGTGGGCTCGTAGCAACTATCAACTCCCGATTGTGTCTGTCGCCAACCATCATAAAAGCATTGTTGCTTTCTAGGTGACTATGCATAACGTCCAATTTCGAGGCCACAAGGATCCCGCGTGGGTTTCGCTCCCCATATGGCCGTCGATGAAGAGATTGATCATTTAGTTGCACAATGGCCTCCTCACTGGAAGCTTGGATTCAAAACAAGCGCCAAGGGCACTGAAGGAACAAGCACCATGAAGGTTACCCTGCCTGCCATCACCAAAGACACTGGAGGAACGAGCAAGAGCACGAGGAAGGGCGCTGAAGCTGCATCACATAAAGGTTCGTAGCCTGGTAAGAGTACGGGGAAGGGCGCAGAAGCAGTAGCGCAGAAGGATGCACAACATGACCTCGATACCGAAGGTCAGGAGGCGAGAGGTGATGACTCCCCTCTGGGAATAAAGCGTACACGGAAGAAGCAGCGCTTCCAACGACCAGAATGTGATGAAGCAGTTACACTGACCGAAGGGGACCTTGAGAAAATCGCAGATGCGGTTACGTTGGTTGCAGAAGAAAAATGGCTGGCTCTGGAAGAGCAGCAGAGAGCTGCAGTTGACACATTTCAGGCCAAGCTCCGAGCTCTGCAGCTGAAGACTGACACGTTGCAAAAAAATATGATTCAGGTACGAACGACCTTGGTAACTAGAAGCACAACACTTGTTACAGCGGAATGCTGCCTCTGTTCCCTGCCGGGCGTAACCCTCGCGATCAGTCCACCCGAATTAAGAGTGCAAGTCTAGGCTTGTACAAAGGTACAACTGGATCTGGCCAGATTGCCACATGAAGCATTGCAGGTTCTCCACACTTCCTCGTTCGAAGAAATTCAACACCGGGACCATCGAGTGCACCAGCAACTCAGTGTAGCTAAGCAAACAATTAAGGAAAAAAATGCTGAAGTTTCCTAGGTACAGGCTTCATGTACCCTCGCCACCGCGTAGCAGACGGAGTTGGAACACCTCATTAGTAGGCTCTGCGTGGACATCTCCAAAGATATCCCAACGTATGCCACCCCCCAGGCCAAGATTGAGGGGTTAGTCGTGGCATTACGAGCCTCAAGGACCGAGATCCAGGCGGTCAAAATGGAGATGGAGCAAAAAATCGCAGTGCAAGCCAAGTTGCAACCAAAGACACCACTGGAGGTACGGGCCCAACGAGCTGCGCTAGTTACAGGGGCTATGAATGTGATTACATGACAGATTGCTCAGGGCGCCCAATTACTGGACACAGTTATGCAGTTATGGACCAAGGTGCAGCGCAACCCTCTCCTGCGTGAAATCAACCAGGACCTGCGACAGAAGGAAGAAGCATTTGATTAGTTGGAAGCCACTATGCCTACTCTGATTCTTGCTCAACGATTGGCATGACTATGAACTAGCCACACCCTTCAGGATGATATCGAAGAACTCTGCCAAAATAAGAAGACCCTCAGTGACCACCTTAATTCGTGGGCTGAGGAAGCCCTCAAGCTCTCTCAGGATATCGATGTCACTGTTAAATAATTGAACCAGACTCTGGAGAGTGTCACAACTGCGATAGAGTGACCAACCTTGCAAAAAATGGTAGATATTGCTCAGAACATTGCTGCTCAGAGCAAAGGAGTGCTACCCCCACTGGTTGAGGCAATAAGGCTGCTACAGGTGTAGGTGGAGGCCCCGCAGCCACAGTGACTCGGGACGAGTCACAAGATTGTGTTGGGGGACTATTGGAACAAGATCCCCTAAAGCTGCGAATTTTGTACAATTTTGTATATTTTTGGTATTATTTAGTCTAACGCAGGGACTTTGGGGTGGGTCAAGGCCCTGAATGCATTGTAATGGGTCAAGGGTAGACCAAGAGTCCGCAAACCATGGTTTGTGGACCATTGGAAGCGTAGGCTAAGTTGATATAAATAGATGAATATTTTGAGTCTTAAGTTAGGAAGGAATTAAGTCTGATGATAAGTGCGAATTGTTAGATCTGTTGTTGTGTCGTTTGGGTAAGGACCCCTGCTGGCTGTGTGCGGGGAGATCCTCAGTCCTGCTGTGTGCGGACCCTGCTGGCTGTGTGCGCAGGCTGTGGGTGGATTGTATTGGGTTTTTGGAGGCTAATATATGTAATTATAATATCACTGTGTTATCTGATCTAATGTGCTACTGTTGATGCGAACCTTTGGAATTTGTTATAGCTACGAATACAGTTGCGTTATCTATTTATGCTGTGAATCTGTCTATGTTATGGTATATCTGTAGTCGGTTAATGATGCATTATGATATTGTGTACTGATAATTGCTGATATGCACGTGGATGTGAAGGTATTGACTAGATCTGTGCATGATAATAGCTCTGTAGATTGTACTGTTAATAAACCTACGATTGGACCTGTCTTATGCAAACCCGATAGGCTGCGAATGTGGATTTGCTTGACTTACCTACTCTCTCTCTCAGGGTGCGGAAACCTGGTTCCAACACCTTCCCATACTGCTTCGGGTGAGACTTTGGCCTACGCAAGCATGTCACTACTGAAAGGGCCAGTAGTATAGGGGTTTGTTGGCAAACCTTAACCTCTGAACCTGGGTCAGGACCCCTCGAGCCAACATAATCGAACCATGAGAATTGGCTGAATAAAGAAGGTTCTGAGCCACAAATGTGTGGGGTCAGAGCAGAATATGTTCGTAGAAGTAGAGAGAAGAGAGGGGAGTGAAATTTATCCATGCAAGGAGAACCATGTCAGAGTAGAGAATTGAACCCACCAAGCAAAAAATAAATCCAATTCATTGTTCAAAGAAACCCTAGTCATCGTTTTGGAGAGGAATAGTGGGCACATTGGTTTTAGATATAATTTCTTAGATTTTATGGAGTTTATGAACATACAACTTTATTAGTAATATAATTTTATCAAATGAATCATGAATATTCACAACCATGTGACACATATTTCCATTTATATTTAATAATGAAATAACAAACATAAAGCAAATGCAAATAGCCATAAAGGCAAGTTATATTATATGAAAATAACTTGAAAAATAGGTTATATTATAATGAGATTTAATGAGCAGATTGTATAAAAATTAAAATATTTTTGATGTAGTTTTCTCATTACAATCTCAACATGAAATGATAAAAAGTTAAATTAGTAATGGAAATTTATGAAATATTTTTTAAAATTTAAAATTTTATTTTAATTAAAGCTAATTCATTTGTTTTCAGGGAGTGTCTACATGAATTTACCACATTTTCATCCAAGACACTTTTAAAATTACATTTGCTTTCTTTCTGCTTAAGGAATGTTTGTCATATCGAAGATTCAGACATGCTAATCATTACATCCCGTAAAGAGTAAACAGAAACGCTGTCGTCGCCTTCCTTGCTGGCTCTCAAGAATGTGAAAGCGTTAGAATCAAGAGAAATCTTCTTGACTCTTATCTAAGTTATTCTTGAGAGTTGCTTGTTGAGCACTGGGTCCTTGAGTCTTGTCTTGTTAACTAGCGTTTTTATCAGCAATTCTGAATCTCCAAAAATTAGAATTTCGTCTGGATTTCCTTTTCTTGCCATTTGACAGGCTTTCAGGAGGCTGAGGATTTCAGCATGGTTATTGGTTTTTGTACCGAGGCCCCAGCTGAAGACATATTTGCTCCCATTCTGAAAAAAGATCGCCCCACCAGCACCTGCCTTCCCTGGATTGCCTTTTGAGGCTCCATCGAAAAAAATGGAGCACTTGCCCTGAGACTTCCACCACTGCTGGAAGCTGTCCTCTGTTTCTCTGATTTGCCATTTTCTTATGTGCGTAGGGCGATTGAATGCAGGAGGCCTGGGGTTTCCTGTGTATCCATCCAACCAAGCCCTTTCATCGGTGCGTAGAGAGTTGTCGTCTTTGACTGAAGAATGGTGAAGAGTTTCCAAGAGGAGTTTCTTTGCCTGGTCTGCCACTTTTGCTGCAGGCAAATCTGTGTTGTTGAAAATTGTTTCGTTCCTTGCTAACCAAATCTTCCAGCAAACGTACTTTGGAGCTGCAGTCCAGACCTTTTGCCAAATTGACTTGCTGGAAATGCTGAAGGGGTATCTATCATTCCAAGAGGAGAACATGTTGCTGATTGTACTTTGGGATGGGGGGCAGACATTCAAACCTGCGAGGAATAAAGACCATACATCCTTTGCAAAATCACAGTCTAAGAACAGATGGGGAGCAGATTCCAAATCTTTTTTGCAAAGGGCGCATCTATGTGGTCCGACTATGTTCCTCTTGCACAAATTATCTCCAGTTAAGATTTTGTTGTGAAACAGGGTCCAAAAGAAGAAATTGATTTTGGGGATGCCAAAGCAATCCCAAATCTTTTTCCACACAGCTGCTAGGTGTGATGACTCTTTTTGACTCTGCAGCTGGTAATAACCATGACTGACTGTGTAAACTCCAGTCCGACCCCATCCCCAGCCATCTTCATCTTCAATGTGAACCGGTGCGAAATCAGAAATTGCTGCTTGAAGAGTGTCGAGCTGAGTGTTTAAATGTTCAGGAATTCTGGGGAAAGACCAGCATTGCCAATTCCCTTTTCTGTCCCAGCAGGAGATGTCTTCTATTTTCCGTATGCCTTTAGATTGTAGCCAGACTCTTACCTCTTTAATTCCTTGATTTTCTGCAAGAGGGCGATGCCCCATAACACTGTCTGTCCATAATTTTGTTTTTTTCCCATTGCCAGGGATACGGTATAGGTGGGATCTGAAGAATTCGATTGCTTTATAACACAGTTTCCAAACCTGAGTGCCTTTTGGAGTTTTCTCTGTCTTAAAGGATTTAATAGGCTGGTTTTTGAGGTATTTCAGGTTAAAGATCTGGCTTACTGGATGAGAAGGATCTGCATGTAATTGCCATAATAATTTACAGCCTAGAGCTATGTTTGCATGAGCATGGTCTCGAATTTGAAGACCTCCCTCTGCCAAAGGACGTTTTACCGTTTCCCAATTGATTAAGTGGAACCTGTTGGAGTTTCCTCTGCCGCCCTTCCACAAGAAGCTGCGCATGAGACTGGAGAGTTGGTCAGAGATAAGCTTTGGAGCAAGCATGAGGGACGCTTGATAAGTGGGCAGGGCAGTAAGCACTGATTTGAGGAGCGTTAATTTGCCTCCAGATGAAAGCCAAAAGCCTCCCCACGCTGTGATCTTCCTCTTGAACTTCGAAATAACATTTTACCACAGGTAGTTTCTGTTGGAACCAAGCGTGATAGGAAGCCCCAGGTAGTTAATTTTATCCCATTCTGAGTGGCCTGCGTACCCCAGCTCGTTAGCAATTGTCTCGATTTGATGCTGCGTTGTGTTCCATCCATACACTGCACTTTTTCGATCACTCACCAAAGCTCCGGAGATGCTGCAATATTTCTGTAATATAGATCTGAAGGATTTAGCTATACGTGGCAATGCCCCTCCGAGCATTAAGGAGTCGTAAGCGAACAGAGCGTGGTTCATTGATTCATATCCTTTCACGATTCTGATCCCTGGAAGACTGCCCTGTAATTTTTCCAGATTTAATTTCCTGCTCAACGAGTCTGCCATCAGGATATAGAGGAAGGGTGAGAGGGGGCAACCCTGTCTCAGACCCCTGGTGGCTAAGAAGAATGAAGCTGGACGACCGTTAATCATGGGCGCTATCCAAATCCCTTCCAGGCATGCTTTGATAAGGTTAATGAAAGTCTGACTGAATCCAAATGAAAGGAGAACTCTGTACAAGAATGAACGATTGACTCTGTCAAAAGCGTTGCTCATATCGAGTTTTATGAGCATACCTTGTTCATTGCTTGAGTGACTGGTCTGAAGAGCTTCCTGAACTTGTATAACGTTATCCAGTATGTGCCGACCTTGAACAAATCCTCCTTGGGCAGGGGAGATTAATTTTTGCAGGAGAGGTTTAATTCTGTTCGCCAACAGCTTTGCAACGATCTTGTAGGAAGAGTTGCACAGAGATATTGGCCTGTACCTCTCAAAAGAACTTGGATTTGCCTCCTTTGGAATTAGAGCGAGGAAGGTAGAGTTTATACCTCCTCCAATTTTCGCCTTCCTCATGAACCCGTGGACCATTCTCAGGAGGTCAGATTTAATAAGATCCCAGCATTTTCTATAAAAATGTATTGAAAAACCATCGGGCCCGGGAGCTTTGTCCGGCTCCATGGACCAAACAATGTCTGCAATTTCTTCTTCAGTGACATGGCTTGTTAAAATGTTGTTGTCTTCTGCGCTGACCAGGTTTGGAATGTTGGTGAGGAAATCAGCTATATCTTCCTCACTCCCATCCTTTTCTGCACTAAGGAGGTTGTGAAAGTGATTCACCGCTGCATCCTTGATTTGCTCATGTCCTTTGCAGACCTGTCCATTAGTTGTGATGATTTCTGCAATATGATTTCGCGAAAGGCGCGCCCTGTATTGCCTGTGAAAGTAATTGGTGTTCCTATCTCCAGCTTTGAGCCATAAGCTGCGTGATTTGATACGCCAATACTCTTCCTCATGTCTGAAAGCTTTATATGTTTTCGTTTGGGCAGTTTTTTCATTGTCTAGATCCCTGGGGAATATGACTTTCTCTTCCAATCCCACTTGAAGATCTTCCAGCTGATTGACTGCTTCTTTTCGCTGACTAGTGGGAGTGTTGATGTCTTGTTTTATCCAGACTTTTAATGCCTTTTTGGTGTTTTTCATTTTCTGTTCCCAAACATAGCTTGGTGATCCAAAAACCTCAGTTCTCCAAGCTGTTTCGACAATTTCATAGAACCCTTCTCTTTCTGCCCAAAGAGGACTGAAGCGAAAAGGGAGAGGGCCGAGGTCTTCTTCCTCCTTAAGGCATAAAAGTATTGGCTTGTGGTCTGAGGTAAGCTTAGGAAGGATCTTGGAAAAAACTATTCTTCTGTCCATCATAATAGTGCTGCTGGTGAGAAATCTGTCCAACCTTGCTGAGATATGATGCTCACCTGTTCTGTTGTTAGACCAGGTGTATTCTCCTTTCACTGGTTTAAAATCTACTAAGTCCCATTGCTGAATGAGGTTCTCCACTGTGTTGAGGAAGGGGTCTCTCAAGGAGGTCCCTCCTCTCTTTTCTTTTGGATCTAAAATTATATTCAAGTCTCCACCAATGACTATATTCATCGGGGTGAGGAGTTCCATATAGTCCGAAAGTGTATTCCAACAAACTTTCTTCTCCTCGTAGTGCACCGGAACATACAAGTTGAACAAGGCTATCTTCATATTGCTAGCTGTTTGGCGCAGTTCTGTGTATATCCAGTGTTGAGTAACAAAGGAGTTTTCTAAGGTGAAGAAACTCTTGGACCAGAATGTGCCAATACCTCCCGCCGTGCCTCTTGCACTGACTACCTTTCCTGAGTCAAATTTCCATCTTGTACTGCTGGTGTTTAGAAGGATTTCCCCTTCTATTTTTGTCTCCTGAAGCACGAGAATGTCTGTGGATTCCATCTTCAATAAATCCCTGATGGCCTCTGCTTTGGTGGGATTCCCCAGACCCCTGCAGTTCCAAGAGACTAGCTGCATCATTTATAACATATTGGGGTAGATCCACCTCCCTTAGGAGCTCTTGGCCTGGTGTTCCTTCCGAGGGTCATTTCTATGGTAGCTTGACTACCCAGAGTTTTTTGTCTTTCTGATTCTTCTTCCCTGGTTTCTCTGTTTGATTTCCTTCCTGCTCGCTTTGAAGTTCTTTCTAAGATCTCTTCATCCGAAGAGCCCTCATTTTCTACAAGCTTCTTCTTTTGTTTGATTATATCAGCATAAGAAGGGGATGAATTATTGCTGGGATTCAGGATAGGAGAAATACCTGGGTCTGAGGGTTCGATGTTGTTTTGTTGGGGAAGGTCTTCCCGAGCTGCATCTGGAGGATCTGCTGGTGGAGTGAGAGATTCAAAAGGGTTTTTGTCCTCTTCTATGCTGATAGTTTCCTTGCTTCCAACAATTTGAGTGCTTTCATTTTCTTTCCCTGAGTTGCTCCCTGTCTCCTTTCCTTTGTTTTTATTGTTCTGCCTACTGTTTGCCGGTTTCTTTACCTGTTTCCATTGTTCTCCTTTTTCCTTCTCTGCCATTTCCTCATTTTTTTTCTTGCAATATCTTGCAAAATGCCCATATTCATGGCAGTGTCGACATTTAAATGGCAGCTGCTCATAATCGAGCTCTTGGATATGAGTCCAATCTGCCACTGAGAGATTGATTGCTTCAGGTAAACCGACCTCCAGATCAACCTCAACACAGATACGGGCACAGGAGTATTGATCCTTCCTCGGCGCCTGATCAATGTATCGACCGAGAGTATTGCCAATAGATTGCAGCGAATTCTGGCTCCAGCAGTGGAGTGGGAGGTGGGGGAGACGCACCCAGACAGGGACCGCCGTGGGAACGTCTTGAGCAGGGTCGAAATCTGGTGTCCATTTGTTCAGGTAGAGTCCTTGGGGGCCCATGAAGTAAGGGCCGTTTCTGAAGATCAGGCTTCTATCTTCAGTGTTTTCAAACACAAACACAAAGAAGCCTTTGCCTACAAAGTGACTCTTAATTCCTTCTTTGACCAACGGTGTCCAGTTTCGCTTGATCCATTCCTCTACTGATTTCGGGGATGGCCATAACCCTGTAAACTGGCCAATGAGGCCTCTTTCAGCGAGATTCAACGCAGTTCTGCATGTTTCGTCCACTGGCAAAGCCACCGTGGGGATGCTTCCTAATTTTTTGACAAATTTGGACAGAGAACCAGAAGTCCTTTTCCCTGAGGCTGCAATCAAAGATTTAAAAGCCTCCAGATCAGGATGGATCGGAGGGGAAGCAGCCGAGCCCCCGCCAGGGTCCATGAGGAACACACGGAGAGGGAGGAGCTGGATGGCGCTGTTAGGACAACAGCAGAGGGGCCATGCGAATGCGCGTGGGGAGAGAGAGTTGGAAAAAAGGTCCGGGCAGGAAAAAGAGCGACCAAAGGATTATGAACGAGAGGTAGTGCGGGGGTGAATACGGCTAGGATGAACAGAGGTAGTGTGGGGGTGAATATGGTCAAACCCAAATAAGAGGTAGTGTGGGGGCCAAATTTGGTCAAGCCCAAATATAGGTAGTTTAGGGGGCCCAAATGTGGGTCAAGGATTGGCCACGTGAAAAATAATAATTAAAAAGAAAAGAAAAGAAAATGATAATAATAATAATAATAAATATATATATATATATATATATATATATATATATATATATATATATATATATATGACCATTTGTTGTATTGATTAACTCAAATTCAATTAAGAGTCCATGATTGAAATTGTATTTCTGATCGGTCTGACTTAGAATAGAATGTCGAAGGATAGATCAATCACCCATTTCCCACCTTCTTGCATATTCCATAGTTCGAGCATGACTTCTAGTTCTACGATGACTGGAATTCTATAGAAATGGAATCATGATCGACAACCTTGAGTAACAATTTCTAGTTAGGACTTGGTTGAATAACCATAGTTCAACATAAAGAATTTGAATTCATTATAATGAGATGAGATGGAAGAACAATTAGGTCACCCACAATGCGGAAATTTAAGGAAAGATTTTGGATAATAGTCAATAGTTTGAATATCAGATTTGAACACAAGACATTTGTGGTCATGGTTATTGTTAAACCAAAGCCTTCTTCTAAAGGGACATCAAATAAGTTTTTTATTGATTTATTCTTTGAAAACACATAGTCATAACTTTTTCCTTCATGCTTCAAGAATTGAATTCCTTTTGGGCCAATTGAGAAGATGATCTTGCACTTGGATATCAAGTAATGAGAACACATTCACTGCTAAACGAAAGTTGTTAGAAGAAGGTTGGTTTTCAATGGAAAGTTAATGGATTGACAATAGTTTTGATGGCAGAAAAATTGTATAATGTTTACTTTATTCTATCACTTTAGAAGACTAAATAACAAAAAAATTGGCGTCTCCACATTAAATTTTTAATATCTTAAAGTTTTTTCTTAAAGTTAAAATAATATCATGTGTGTGGAAGAAATTTTGTGTCCTTGCTCTGTTCTCTCGAACATCCTTTATTACGTACACATCCCCGACTCCATACACTTATTGTTCCACACAACTACTTCTGCACTTAATTTAGACAACTCACCATGACTGTGGACACCCCACCACTTATGTAAAGGATCTAGGTAGAGCACTAGCAGTGTTAGGCATAACAGTGTGAGTGCCAATGTTAGAGCGCTCACCAACACAATGGTCGTTTGAAAAATTACCCTTTTTTTTCATTTTAAAATGATCTGTCAAGCATTGACAAATAGGAAAATAAAAGTGCACTCCACCAGGGGAATTATGTCACATCAAGATTCATTCAACCAATGGAAACTTAGAAATAAAATTTTCAAAAACTAGAAATATACTTTTCAATTTATGGAAAAATGGAAATATTCAACATTTTCTGAAAACTTTCGTTAAAGTTACAAAAAAGTTAAAAAAACTTGGCAAACTAATCCATAGTCAAGAGATTTTGACTATGACGCAATTTCTATATCCCCTAACAGATGCAATTGACTAAAAAAGATAAAAGCAAAGTATGGTTATATATATATATATATATATATATATATATATATTTTATGCGGAATTATGAATTATGGATAAATCATTCTTCCCTAAATGTGGTGCAATGCATTTAGAACAACATGTTAAAGACTTCGCAGATACTTTTCCTAACAGTAAATAGACACACATAACAGATCAAGAAACTTACTTGGAGTCCAAGCGCTTACAATTCTCCTTCTATCGCTCTTGCTGTAGCTTCAAATCCAAGCTAGATCGCCAAAATATTTCCTGCAAGAATGAACACTAAACGACAAAGAGATAGCAATATACAAATGCCTATTCAAGTTATTCAATTAAATTAATGAAACATGAACCATATACATCAAATAAGAATTCATAATATGAAAGACATAAGATTATATAGATACATATGTGGGAAAGTAAACAACAATCTTTATTAATGGATAGAAGGGGAGGTTACAACCAGTGATTGATTTGATGTCACCATCTCCAGCATCATCTCAGCCTCATCACAATGAACATCTCTCCAGCAGCATATCACTCAAATCAATTCCTCAATTGAGATTCCACTAGCATTTCTCAACTCAAATTATTCCTTCTCAGGCACTAGGATCTAAGCTCAATTTATAGATGAGCTGAAGGTAGTTTTAAAATCAATGAATTTCTAATAATAGGTAAGACATGTTCCCAAAATTAGAGGTATCAAATGGACACATGGATTTGAAGTTTGACACATGCACTCTTCTAGAAGGCACTGGCCAAGTGGAGATTCCAGAACAATGAGAATTTCGCTCCCAATTGACCAACGTAACCTTGAGTGTCGGGAAGTGGTTTGCAGAGCACCTTTGAATGGAGGTACCTGCATATGCAACACACTTAGCCCCTTGAGAGACTGCGTTGGTGAGCTCATAGGTGTTATAACATATACTTCAAATCTTGGAAACCTTGTAATGGAAGTCATGGATGATTTGTCTTTGTTCTTTGTCTTAGGGAATATAGCAACTGAAATGACAGGGGATGATAGACCCTATTTATGGTTCTGGGGATGATGTCTAGTTTAACCAAGTCATTGGGAATGGTACCCAAATTGACCTATAACAGATTGCCCCCTAAAGCATGAAATCAGAATAATAACAATATTTTTTTAATGAGATGCTTTACATTGTGATGGGCTGAAGCTGAAGCGGAGTGGAGACTTGCATCAATCTTACAATACATTACATCATGATATATCCTCTTGATCATGAATTTCTGAGGGAAGGAATTCCCATGCTCAGCACATAAACTATCTAATAACATGTACATAGTTCAAAAAGTTGTCTACATTGCAATGTTGCCCAATACAAACATGCCTACAGATATAGGCCCATGTTTGGATGAAAATCTGTATGTAAGGTCACCGTACAGATGATGTGTACAGCAATCTTGAAATCGTAGCCCGGATGGCTGAAACTAGATCCAAGGTCTTATTATCTCGTTCACTCGATCATTCGGGTACAAGTATAGCCATGCGAATATATGATTTGTAGTCGAACATGGTAAGACATCGTTTGATTACCAACCAATGATGTGAGTTGTTAACAAACACGAGAGAACCACTATTGATGTCAATGGCCCTCAAGGTACTGCAGTACATTTTGTAAGGCATGAATAGATGATTTGATGTCTAACATCAAACAAAACCTTTCGATCAAAAGTCCGAAAGCGAGGATCTTGTCGATGCTGTAAGAAGCCTCATGGTACTAGAATATGATGTTTCTAAGTGAACTTCCTGGATGATGATTTGACGTCGACAGGAAGCCACTTTATTACGAAAAGAGAGTTACTAATTTTTGAGACAAGGGATGACTTGATATAGCAATGTTCATGGATGACTGTCATGATAATGAAGGTTGATGAGTATTGCAGAAGGATGAGTATTCACTGGATGACTTCTCTTGAACATATCGACGACACTGAGATGAATTGGCAGCATTGACCCAAAACCGAAGTGAAGGTATGATGAACCATATGTATGAATGAACTGTCAAGAATATTACCCAACCCAAACAGTCACGATGATGGAGTGAAGTGTCATGTTCAAGAGCGACCTGTTACCATAAAAAGTTCTGTTCACTTTCCCAAATTTTCCACGGTCATTTGTCGACCAATACCTCTTTATTTTTTAACAAGCTTGAGGAGGATAACATTTTCTTGATCTATAATTCAACCCTTCGGGTGAACAATGTATTGCTATTTAATAATTTAACGAGTCTAGCGATGAATGAAACTCGATTTTTGCCATGATCGACAAGCCCGCCGATATTTTATGTTTTAACGAGCCTAACGATAGTGACAACCCGATCCTTTTTCATATTTAGAGAGTTTGAAAAAGAGGACGAAAATGAAACTCCATAAGTACTTTTTCATAAAGTTGTCGCTCAGATCCAAAAAAGTGTAAAATAATATCTGAGAGAACCTCTTTAGTCATGTTTGACCAAGGTATTCCTTTTTTGTAAATAATTTATCTCAATCTGGAAAAGGGTTAAACTTATACTGGGTAGATATCAATTGATTTAATTTTACGAGCTTGAAAAGACAAGTGTTCGACAATCTTTTCACATTATCGGAGTCTGAAAAGAGCTAAAAGAAGACTCCAGGGGTTCCTTTTTCGCTGTTATAGAAGCTCAAAAAAGAGATAAAAGTGCGCTTCAATTCCTTTTTCATTTTTAACAAAGCTCAAAAAATAAGGATAAAATTATGCTTTGTGGTCAAATAATTCTTTAAATAAATCTGCACAACTAATCTGTTCATCAGTTGTAAAACCTGTTCAGAACAACATCAAATGGATTAAAAATACCTGTTTCATGATAAAAATATAATAAAACCATAGTCACAGCAATAAATATTCATTGCAAATAATCAAATGACTAATAAAAAGAGTTTTAATATTCATTTTTACCATTT
The DNA here is from genome assembly GCA_034641835.2 of Pinus albicaulis. Taxonomy (NCBI): domain Eukaryota; kingdom Viridiplantae; phylum Streptophyta; class Pinopsida; order Pinales; family Pinaceae; genus Pinus; species Pinus albicaulis. The sequence goes on along the minus strand of CM076571.1, from coordinate 263,165,941 downwards.
GAAAGTTACCATTTGTCTTTTGGAGCTCTGAACGCGTCTTACCCCCGAACTTCAGCAGTCAATTGCGTGCAATTGGTAAGAATGTTTTGAATGCCCCCTGCAAGAGCACATGTAAAATGTCCCTTGCAAGAGAAGATGCCTCCCAAGCTTCATTTCATTCACTTAAGTAGATTAATGGTTACTAATAGCTGGATGGAATGAAGGTTCATTATAGGGGAGGATTTGTTTCATTTTTTAACGAGCTTGACACAGGAAAAGAACTATGCTCATGACCTGTTTCATTTTTTAACGAGGTTGACATAGTAAAAGCACTTTCTTCAAAGGCACTTTTTCATTTTTTAACGAGGTTGACACAAGAAAAAATAACTATCCTCAATCCCTGTTTCATTTTTTAACAAGGTTGACACAGTAAAAGAACCATCCTCATTGTGCAGTTGGACTAGTGAGTGTGCGCTGGAAAAGACGTAGTCTAACAGAGTCATCATTTAAGGAGCTTGATAAGCACCACAAATGATAAGTTATAACATGCGTTGAAGGGTATTCTCTAGGGTTTTCATTGAATTTTGGAATTTCAGAGGGTAATTTTTGTGAAATCACTGGCCACCAAGGGGAATAACTGATGGGACCAGCTTGATATTGCACTGAAGATGTGAATAAAGGATCAAGCCGTTCAGTATTCATAAGGGAGGAACCAGATAGGATTCCAGATAATGACATGGGTGAATTCAATGGATATAACATCGAATATGAAGCAATAGTAGATGTTGTCGCAGCTGAAATAGATGGTTTATTCTAGGATGTTATCTCAGCCATGGTCAAATGATCCAATGTAGACCCTAGAATCTACGAGAAACCAAAGTGAAACAGGATCAACAAAAGCAGAGGAAGGTGATTGAGGAAAAGACTCATATAAGTAAATCTCCTATCGAAAATGAGTTGGAGTTAAAGGTGTCTCATCTTGTGGTATTTCTTCAATCGAAATCAAACCAGGTGGAAGAACTTTTCCGTCAAGCCCGAAGTATATTTCAAGTGGTTGACTGCGCGATATGGAATACTCAATGGCTACAATAGATTGTGGAGTGACCAATACAGAAACAACTTTCAGTTGTTCGACTTCGGGATCAAAATTTTCTTCACTTAGGGCATATAGCAACTGAAATATAAGGGGATGATAGACCCTATTTCATTGGTCCTGGGGATGATGTCCAGTTTGACCAATAATAGCTGCCCCCTAAAGCATGATGGGATCCGGATCAACTTTCAGTTGAACAACGTCGGGTTTGGGAGGTATGGTCTCACTGATTGGATGGATCGTGACCACGGGTAGCTGTGAGGACTTTGTCTTGACAACAGTAGATGAACCAGGATTTTTAGAAACAACTTGTGCCAACTCTGGTATATGGGAAGATGATGCTTCACCAGAGGTACTGATAGTACTAGTTTCGGTAGAGTGATGTCGCCTTCGCCGACCAGGAGTAATTTCTGGTGGTAAAGGTGGTTTCAATGCTAATCTACGCAAATGACGGGGAAAAGGATTTTGTTCTTCCACGATGACTAATTTATTTTAACCAAAAACAAATAAAAAAAATAAAAGGGTAATGTTAGGAAAAAGGTTTACCAAGAAACTGTGAACTACAAAATACCTCCTGGCGAACCAAGAAGTACGGGCAAGCAATCTCCCCGAATGATGTGTTTGGTGTATCACAATTTACAAGGCGGCCGACTCGATTCACTATGGATGGATAACCTAAAGTTGTCCTCCCAAATATACCCGAAGTTATGTGGAGGCCCAAGTCCATATTAGCGCTATGTAATGCGAAACCGCACAGTGAGAGCACCCCTTTATACTTTTTATACTGTAACACCGCTCGATATACCCGAAAGTACGTGGACGAGCTACGATATACTTATGTATGTGGAGTGAGGTATCACTCTCGGAATGTATCACAGATAATTAATGACAACTGATATGTTTTATGACGCCGGAACACGTCTCTAGCCTAGACCTTCTAAATGTTATCGTTATGGTTCTAATGCTTTGTTATGTAAATTGATGTAAATTTTAAGTTGATCTTGTTTGTCAATTTGCCTTTCAAGGTTCACCGCGATGATGTATTGGAAATTCCTAAAATGCAAACTAAAATGATAAGCAATCTTTTCACTTTTAGTTTTTCAATGAAAATCCTAGCTACTAGAGGGAAAGAGCAATCAATTTGAGAGCAAACAATCAAAGAGCACAAACTAAAATGCAACTTTCCTAATTGTTCCTATGCAAAACACACAATCCACTATATGCAAATGTAGGTTTTTCTTTTCAGTCCCTTTAATGTGAATGCATAAAAGGAAACTAAATGCATCAAATCAATAAAAACAAATGAATTTTACTTTGAGAAATAAGGAATTGAACAACAATTTCTCTTTTTAGGAAAAATGAGGATTTTAACTACAATTTTTCCTATAGGAAACGAAGAATTTAACGACAATTTCCTTTTCAAAATAAAATGGATCTAATGCAGCAATGAAAATAATTTGAAATTAATTCGTCAATGATAAAGAAAAACACTTTAAATAAACATTGAACAAACTTTTCTTTCAAAGGAGGAAGAGGTAGGTAAAGTCACTGCTCAATATGAGGCATCAGGCACTTTGAAAACACAACAAACAACAAACTGAAAGCAAATGCAATGACAAATTCGTTTGACTCTAGGGGGCGACACAGTCTCTAAGGGGAGACAGTGCGTTGCAACACACCCTTGAGTGGGAGACAGTGCTATGCCAAGCACTGTGTCCTGTTCAACAGTGTGTTGGGCGTAGCAGAGAACAAAAACTCAGGCTGTTTAACACACTTCTAATGCAAATTTGGATTAAAAAAGCCTAATCTTTCAGAGTAAATTCTACTGGGTTGATAATAGAGGCAAAATACACCAAGGATGAAGGGTAAACTCCCTAGTATAGTCGCCAATTTGTTATGCGGAATTATGAATTACGGATAAAACATTTTTCCCTAAATGTGGTGCAATGCATTTAGAACAACAGGTTAAAGACTTTGCAGATAATTTTCCTAACAGTAAATAGACACACAGAACAGATCAAGCAACTTACTTGGAGTCCAAGTGCTTCCAATTCTCCTTCTGTCACTCTTGCTGTAGCTTCAAATCCAAGCTATATCGCCAAAATATTTCCTGCAAGAATGAACACTAAACAACAAAGAGATAGAAATATACAGATTCCTATTCAAGTTATTCAGTTAAATCAATGAAACATGAACCATATACATTAGATAAGAATTCATAATATGAAAGACATAAGATTATACAGATACATATGTGGGAAAGTAAACAACAATATTTATTAATGGATTGAAGGGGAGGTTACAACCAATGATTGATTTGATGTCACCATCTCCAACATCATCCCAGCCTCATCACAATGAACATCTCTCCAACAACATATCACTCAAATAAATTTCTCAATTGAAATTCCATCAGCATTTCTCTACTCAAATTCTTCCTTCTCAAGCACTAGGATCTGTGCTCAATTTATAGATGAGCTGAAGGTAGTTTTATAATCAATGACTTTTTAATAATAGGCAAGACATGTGCCCAAGCTTAGAGGTATCAAATGGACACATGGATTCGAAGTTTGACACATATGCACTATTCTAGAAGGCACTGGCCAAGTGGAGATTCTGGAACAATGAGAATTTCGCTCCCAATTGACTAACGCACCCTTGAGTGTTGGGAAGTTCTTTGTAGAGCACATTTGAATGGAGGTACCTGCATATGCAACACACTTAGCCCCTTGAGAGACTGTGTTGGTGAGCTCATAGTTTTTATAACATATACTTCAAATCTTGGAAACCTTGTAATGGAAGTCAGGGATGATTTGTCTTTGTTCTTTGTCTTAGGGCATATAGCAACTGAAATGATAGGGGATGATAGACCCTATTCATGGTTCTGGGGATGATGTCCAATTTAACCAGGTCATTGGGAATGGTACCCAAATTTACCTATATATATATATTTCTCAACTTAACAATTGTAAAATGTGAAGATTTAGGTTGGCTTTTACGATTTTTGCAGTTGAGCTTTGGACCGGGAGCCAAGATGAACCCTAATTTTTTCGCATGTGACTCTCATCTCTTAGCCGCCATCAAGCCTCTGCTCAGCCCTACGGATCATGGAGTCCAGAGGTCAAGCATGCCCCTGATTCAACTCAGGCCCAACAACGAGCGCTGCTACGCGGGAGAAAATGTGAAGAAGGCAAGTGCCGGACTCAATGCATGTTCCGCACTCTCTGAAGCAGGTACAACGACAACTTATTTTTATGTGCAGGTATTCGATAGCCACGCATATTGGATGGGGACGACCCCTTATCCCTATGTAATCCTGAAGGACACCAGGAACCTCTACGCAATGTTTGACATCGAGCAAGGCAACGATCGCTCTAGCCTGACCCTGCGCTCCAACAGTTCATTGCTCCAGTGTGCTACCTCAGATTTTACCCGTCAGAGCAACCTTTGTACTAGGGGAAACAACAAAAGAAAATAGGTTGCTACGGGCTGCAACGAGCCAACCAGGATCATCAATATGGCCTCTCGTATGCGCTCTGGCAGCCAGGGTTTCCTAGATCCCTCATCCCTTTTTTATCAGATTAAGATCTCGCTTCTCTCTGGAAAATCCATGCTTCATTGGGTGCGCTCAACGGATCTGGTGCATAACCTCTCGCATGCCCTTGAACACAGGCTGGGGATTCCCTCGGCTCTTCAGAGAATTCTATATGGAGATAAACAACTAGAGGATTCTCTTACCCTCTCATTTTATAATATTGAAAGAGATGCTTCTGTAGTTTTAACCCTTCGTTTGCGAGGAGGAGCAGCCAGACATCCATCTTTTGCTCCAGCTTTCTCTTACAAGGATGCTTTCCATGCACAACCTCCCAAGAAAGCTGTTCAACCCTCTGAGGCTCCCAAGCCTTTTTTGGTTGATAAACTGGAGGAAGTTCCCTCCATATAAATCTCCAATCCAACTCTTGAAGATCAGCTTCAAATATTTATAGAATCTGCCATCATCTGCCGATTTAATGTACTTTGGCCTCGCACAACAGATCTCTACCAATGGATTCACTCCACTTGGACCAACAACAACATGGTTATCTTCTGCTCGAATGGTTTCTTCATAGTTGTGTTTGATTTAAGCGAAGAATATCAAAAATCCTTAACTGGGGGTCCATGGTTTTGGGGAACAATAGGGCTATTCCTCACCCCCTGGTTCCCAGAATTCAACCCCTCTACAATAGTCATTACCAAGCTACCTATGTGGGTCAGGCTTCCAAACTTACCTGCGCATTTATGGCACTTTTCTGTCTTCCAAGGAATCGGAAACACCTTGGGCCGCTTTCTGGCAATGGATCCCTCTAGGGGGGAGAAAGGAATATACACCTATGGCAGAGTATGTGCTAAAATAGACATAAGTAAAGGTCTGCCCAATCAAATCAATCTCAAAATTGGTGATTTTCTTTGGACACAGACCCTGGACTATGAGAACAGTACCTTCCGTTGCTGCTATTGCCATCAAATAGGGCACCTTTAGAACTCTTGCCCCACATTCCTTGCCCAAAAGAAGAAAAACAATCACAAATCAAAATCTAAAAGCTAGAAACCATGTGATCTACCCCCCATGGATGACATTGCGTCCTTCAACTCGGATGAGGAAGAGACTGAAGCAGAAGTGGAGGCTGCAAAGCAGATGAAGGATACACCCTTTGTTGGCCCTGCGGGACCCATTATTTCTTCGAATACACAGAAACGAACTCATGAGTCCTCCTGCTCCGATTCGGATAAGGAGATTCTCCCCACAGTCAACAAAAATCTTCAAGTGGTTCCAACCCATCTGCACCAGGCTGCCTGGGTCAAAGTTATCAAAAAGAAAGGAAAAAAATGTCGTATGGAGGATTCGACCCATTATGGGTAGATTCCAGTGTCTATCTCCTTTTGTTTACTTGTTACACTTGTTGGTCCTTTTTGCTTATTTCCTGGTTACTTAACGGGACCGAGGTTGATAGTTTATCATTTCCGGCTTCCCTGCTTTCTAGCTTCTCTTGACTATAACCTCATTTTGTACTATAAGATTTCTTAATAGAATTAGTCTTATTTACAAAAAAAAACAATTGTAAAATGTACTTGTAGTGAGGAGTGAGACAATCATCAATAATAATTAATTTTGAGAAAAATAATTATTATTTATTATTTATATAAATTTATTTTGTAAAAAAAGTATTATAATTAATGTGAAATTAATATTAATAAATAGTTGTGAAATTCAAAGTAGTAATAAGAATATTTATATTTATATAAACTAATTCATCACTATTATTAAAAAAAGACATCACATGATTTGTAAGGAACCTTGTAGTTGACATCTTCCGAAGGGCATGCACCCACTCAAAAATTTTGTCAAAAAATATAATATATTCGAAACATAGAACCTATAACTCTCAGGAAACTAGATCAATGAAGGGACAAAGAGATGTATATAAGGAACAGTGGCGAAAAAAATAACTACATGAACATTGTCATGTTGTTGAAGTTTCTTACATTATCGTGTGATATGCATCGAGATTAACCATGGTTTTGGGATGTGCATGGATATTGATAGTGTTAAACTAACAAAATGGAAAAGCGTGACTTTGAAATATATAAAAAATATTCCATGAATGTTAATTTTCACAATTAAATATGCAATAGCCCCTTTGCCACCCTCTTGTAAATATTGTTTTGTACACTGTTATGTAAACTGATGTAAACCAATATGAATTGTAAATGATGATTGGACTAAGAGTGGACATGGATTTAGAGCTTATGAAGGAGAAGTTGTGGGAACTTGCTTGGGGAAATAGACAATATTTTAAGCCTGCACTTATTTGGAAACCACTCTCTTTAATTAAATTAACAGGGTAGTTGGATAGGCATTTAAGCCTGCATATGGGTGCCAAGTTGACGAAGAATAAAATTGTACAATTAATTAAAGCAACATATGGCTGTCGATGAAAAGGAAGAGCCGTCCAACTTTCATGGTAGGGGTGGATTTTGGTCAACACACCATAAGATGCCATCTTTGAAAAATGAACATGATGTAGAGAAAAACACAATAGAAGAGGGTGACTTACTTGAGAGAGAAGAGAGCACACATACACAAAAGTGAAGAGAAGCATAGAGACATTAGAGAAAAATTGGAAGGCATAGAAAAGGGTGATGATGAGAAAAACTTATAAAACAAGGAGGAAAGACGTGTTTGATGAGAAGAGATAGTAGGCGGAGCATCAAAGGGTGCTCTAGATCCCTGCATTCTTGCTCAGGAGGAGACTTATATCTCTGGTTTCCTATGTTCTTATTAGGTGGAGCCTTGAATAGGACTCTATATTCCTGAGTATTTGTTGGACAGGTGGAGGCTAGGATATCTAGATTCCCATGAAGCATATCAGGTGGAATTCATAGTGTGCTCTGGATTCCTATAGGAGAAATGTGGAGACATTGTGGTTTTGGATTCCTAAAGCGCAAAGTGGGTGGAGATGTTTGGAACTATGTATTCCTATAGTGTTTTTTGGGTGTGGAACTAGGTGTTTTGGATCTCTTGAGATTGTTGTGGGGTGGAGCACTAGATATTTTGGATTCCATAAACATGTTGTGGGGTGGAGCTCTAGATGATGTGGATTCCATGAACCTGTTGTGGGGTGGAGCTCTAGATGTTCCAAATTCTCTAAAATGGTTGTGTTGGGTGGATGCATTATGTTCTATGGAATTATGGATGCCACGTGGAGGCAATGTGTACTCTGGATTCCCATGTGATTGTACATTTGACTGGAGTTGATTCCCTTGATCACTTCACTCGGGCTTTGAATATGGATCAAGGATAGTTAACTACAAGAAAAAACATCAATGCAATTGGCCTATGATTGGGAGGAGATTTGAAGTCCCTATCCCAATTTCCAGTCATCTAACTATTGATAGAAGTGACTTACTTGCATTTCCATGTTCATATATGTAATGTAAAGACTACTTCTGTTGTTATATGGTACTGGTAGATTGTTTCTTTAAGAGGAAATGGATATCTCTATGTGTTGCAATGCAATGTATGAAGAGTTATTATTTTATTTGTAAAGGCAAGATAAGTCCTGTCATGTTGAGATGTTCCTACATGGATCATTTATTTATGCTCACAAATGGATTATGTAATAGCAAGTTCATGTTAATGGTTAATTCATGACCAACAAGCTGGTTGTATGCGTGTATTCCATTTTTCTGAGCCTATGTAGATGTTTGACCGACATTTCTGCAAATGCCAAGAAGGTCTGAGAAGAACATTGGGGAGACTCGGTTAATGTTTCCCTGAGAGTGATCGAGTGTAAAACTTGTGAGTAGAAGTTAATGGAGTCGTGAATTCCATGAACAAGGGCTGAGGAGCTTCACTGTTCGTTTCTACAACATAGGAGTATGAGGCAGATTGAGAAAACCACTAAGCGTTAGTGGCAACTTCACAAGGCGTTTCCCGTTATTTAACAAGAAAATTTATGTCTCACCCTGCCGCATGATGATGTGTAGGTATCGCATGGAAAACCTCAAAAATATCTATAACATCAAGGAAACGCAATACAAGAGGATCCTGCACCAGGTGGGTCCCAAGATGAAGTCTAGGTGGTAGAGTGACATGGCAGGCTAACATAGTGACATGTGGCATGCATGAGCAACCTTTTTGGATGGTCAGGCGGCTTAAAATCAGATGAAATGTGGCACCTTTGGAGGAGGCCATGTGGCAGCATGACATCAACGTGACATCATTGCAGTTCGCAAACCCCGGAAGATTCAATATTTGTGTTTTACGAGTTGCGCCACGGTTGACAGAAGGCATGGGACAAAAATATTTCCCATCATTTGGCAGAGAAATTTCCATCACGTTACAGGGTCCTTTAGCTAGTGCAGTGGTTTAAGCGGTGGAGGTCGCGGTTAAAAGAGGTTGAGGACAAGAAATCCACCCAGCAGTTGATGTGGAAAATCACTGTCGCACCGCATGGATTTAGCAGGGTAACGTCGAAGGACTAGTGCGAAGGAGAAGTGGCATGGTGACACGGTGGAAGCCATGGCATAGGCTGCGGGTGACATGGAAACACCACATAGGCAAGTCAGGGGTCCCATGTGGTAGTACATACTAATGTGGCAAGGGTTTATTGGCCAAAATTTAAGTGGTCACAACTTTTGATCCGAGTGTTAAATTTTTATAAAAGTTATATTGCTAGAAATCTCTTGCCAAGTTGAATATGATGGTGTAGCCCAAAGTTAATTCTGCTAACTTTGAGAAAAGAGGAAATTTTGGAACCCTATTTCCATAATGAGACCATGGAGGCCGAGTTAGGGAAAAGTAATACCTCCCATTTAGTTGGGTTTATCTAAAGAGGTGCAAGGTAGTATTATAGAGTGGTATTAGAGAATTAGGTTCGATGATGGACCTCTAGAGATAAATTGGGACTCTAACATAGTGTGATAGTGTGTTAGGAGTTGTCATAGAGTGTGATACTCATATTGATTAATGTTGTGTGATGTTTGTAGAATTTGATTGTGTCAATCTATATGTGGCGTGAGTATTGATTTTGATATGATTAATGTTTCTAACATACATGTTGACTTGAGGTGTGATGTTTTAGATAACTTTAACCAACAAACTTATAGTAGTAAGCCAAGGTGACGGGTAAAAATATACATTTATGTTTTGGATTTTCTAACAGTTGAGTGTGAGTGGCAACACATAAGAAGACACCAAGGACAATAAAGAACACCCTAATAGTGATGATTAATGAATGAGCTTAATATAAAAGTAAACATATAAGTAATTGAACGAGTACAAGTGAATATGAAAAACATAAAATGGGTAAAGGAGGAAAGTGTTTTAAAAATGCTAGTCAAGAAATTAAAGAACTGCAATATTCCTTACATGAATTGGATAAGTGGGTTATTGATCTTCACAAGCATATTGATGTAATAAATAAATTGTTTTTAGCACTTAACTAAAATTAATTGAAAATAAAAATCAAATAAAGAACATGGCTAATGCACTTGTAATACAAATGACCTAATACAAGTGGTTCATGTTACTTGTGATACAAATGACATCATGGTTAATACATATGCAACAAAAGATATGGATGATGATTCCTTAACTAGTCATGAGATAGAATCATATAATAAATTCATGAAGAGAAGTTTTGAAGATGATTCATAAGAAGAAGGATTGATACAAGAAATAATATCTACAAAAGACAACTTGACCTTTTTTTTAAGTTACAAAAAAACCATCAGGAATGCATGGAAGAACATGGGATAGACAATAATATTTCCAAGTATATCATCAAATCTTAGGAATAAATTTGTAATAACAAACGTAGAACATGACTCATATAAGATAATGAAGTTACCTTTCATATTTCCAACTATTCTAGACTAATCCAGTTCTACAATGCATGATTCCTTCAAGTAGATTCCACTTCATATATTTTAGTTCAACATAAGAATGCTAAGTGTCAACATTGTCATTGAGTTGGTCACATAGAGAATTAGTATTTTGATCTCCATCTCTGTCTTCATTGTAGGAAGACAAATCACCATTAAGATAAATTTCAAAAGAATAAGAAGGCCAGAAAGAAAACAGTTCATGATGGTTGGATAAATTCTTGGTGATGTAATCAACAAGTCAAGATTTTACATAATTCTCACCACTTAGTTCAAACATAGGTAAAGACTTATTTGCATAAATAAGTTGCAAACATAAATAGATTTCAATCAATTTTTATATATGATGCTTTTGGGCATGATTGGGGTCCATTCCAAATCAAATTGAAAATTGAATCTAAGTGTTACTCTCCTACACCTCAAGGGGGGGGTACATTGATCAAATTTAGAATAGTTAGTGGTCAACCAAATGACCACTAGATACATGGTATCAAATGAAAATGGTTAGTATTCAATCAAAACTACTAGAATAATCAAGTTAAAATGGTTAGTGGTCAACTAAAACCACCAGATATAATGATGAATCATTGAAAAATAGAGAATTCAAAAGCTTAAGCTTAGATCCCTTCAACAATATTCTCACTTTGTACTTGACAACGAGAAATATCAATGATGATAATTAGGTTCACTTTGCATTTGATAGGGGGAAATATTAATGATGATAATTGGGCTTCAAGTTTCAAAGTCCTATCAATTAAAATTCAATCAAAATTTTGGAATTCCATCATGATAACTAGTCTCCTAAGAAATTCATTAGGATGTTGTTTGACACCTAATTATGTCTAAATTCTAAAAGCACTTCAATGGACGTATTTGTTAACTTATAGCATAATGGGATCCCATTTATTCATAATTTAAAAAAACCATCAGTTTATTGTAGCTAGATTAATTGATAAATGATTAAACACCAAATAATCAGGGAGTGTTTCAAAGTTCATTTCAAATGAACCATTCAACATTCCAATTTGGTAGTTTTTCAGGTGCATATTCATCAAAAATCAATTTATAAGTTTCAAAGTGGAGATTTAAGAATATGATACTTGTTTACGCATTAGTTCATGTTGCCATACTAACATAATTATTTAAACTTGTGATTAAGAGGAGAATGTTAGACCATGAGTCCTTATACAATCACAAATCCTATCACCTGTTTATGAGTTGTCATGTTTTTTTTCCTCAAGTTAGTATGTATCATTGCATGCATATATTGTTAAATATAGCTTAAATCCATTTTCGCTATTGTATTGTCCACCATGACCTTTTTATTTCAGGAAGTGTTTTCATCCTTAAAAAATGTTTTATTTGGAAGAAAGAAATAGGAAAAAGCCAACATAATCGATAACAATAATAGCACATGAGTTTTCAAGATTCAGAGACAGAGGTTTCTCATTCCACGTCATAAACCTTTCAATTAAGTTATGGATATTGGACCCCACTTAAGGTTTCTTGACTCTTCATTTATATAATGTCGTCTGTATGAAAAACCAAAAGTGGAGAAAAAACCGTCTATAGAATGCAGGCTTGTGGTTAGCACGTGTTAAATAACAACGCGAGAAAGGTGCATAGAGAAATTTCACACTAAATAATTCCACGAGGGAAATAGGGAGAATTTCAATTGTTTGCAGTCATTCTTAGGCGAAAGAGAGAGAATTATAATTTATTTATTTATTTTAAGCTTGGTGGATTACTTGTTCAATATATCATCCCAATCTAGCCGAGGAATTGAACCGGTGACTTCACATCAAGGAGTCACTTAACAAAGCAGCCATCACCGTCTTTCCAAGACACACTTCTTACCATGTTTAGCTAAGCAGAGAAGGCAAATACTTTGGGCAATTTATTTTCATTTCTTATTATCCCCTGCATATGATTTCTTATTAATGTGGTCATCAGGACTATATGTGGAAGATCTGATGAGCATGAAAGGGAAACTCAAAATTTTAGAAGCGAAAGTGTGGTATGAAGGAAACAAAATAAATGAAATTGTGAAGTTCAAGGGCATATTAGAGATAGAAAATAAAGCTTTTAAGGAACAAATTGCAAACTTGCAGGGTAAAATTGAAAAAGGAAAGCAAGAAGTGGTTGCCTTGAAACATTAATTAGAGAAGATAAGGGTAATTGGGCTTGAGAAGTCAGAATTGGTAAAAGAAGAGTACACAACACAAATAAAGGATATTCGGTTATCATTGGCCGAACATGAAACTAAAGAAAATCAACTAAAATATCGGATAGAAGAGGCTAAATATTGGACGCAAGTTGTAAGTGGGTCTTCAAACAATAAACAAGGAATAATTGAGAAGAAAATCAAAATTCAAATAAAAGAAGAACAAGACAAGCAAGGCAAGGCTACAAATATCATTATCAAACGGTTGAGGGACTATAGGGAAAATGAAAGGACCAACATCTTACCAAGGGACTTCCTTAAACATCAGTTGAACTGGACAGGGTGTATTCATCAAGGAAGCAGGATTGAAAAGAAGGTAGACGAAGGAAGAGATAGACATGTAAGAGTTATTTTGAGGGGTATAAAGGATAATAATATGATCCTTATAAATAGAGGATTTATTAGAGGCACACACATCTACCTAGATGATGAATTGACTCTTTCTCAACAAGATCAACAAAAACAGGAGTGGGAAAATGTGAAAGTAGTAAGAAATGAGGGAAAATGGGTATGGTTGAAGAATGAGAAAGATAAAATCAGTGACCAGTTCCCAAATTAGAAATAGGAAATAGGAGCCCCACTAGACTTCTTATAGGTAGTAAGTTGGAATTGCATAGGTTATCCATGGAGAAGAGGTCCAGGGTTGGGCCCAATAATAGAGGGAAAGGATATTATCATTCTTGTAGAAACACATGAGCACGATGGATGTGAGGTTCCAAATTTTGAGGTTTACAACAAGATTTCAGTTTGAGACAGAGGGAATGTGATAGGAAAAGGACACAAGGGAGTCACAGTGCTAATAAGTGTAAAATAGGGTGGAATTGTAAAAGTAGAAAAAGAGGATCCGAATAAACAATACATTTAGCTGTAAATAATAGAGAAGGAAGTTACTTTTAGGTTGAAAGCTTGTTTCTTTGCCTCGAAAATCTCAAAGATATATAAAAGAAGAAATTTGGACAATGAATACTCGTATTCCTCATTGAAGAGAGATATATATTTATTTAACCCTCTTGGGGAAATATTGTTAATAGGTGACTTTAATGCAAGGAAAGCTAACAATCAGTCCCTCCAGTTGAGCAATGAAGAAAGAGGAGCAAACAATCCCCTATGGTTGGAAGAAGGGGGTGGTCAACCTTGGGAAAGGGATTCACAAGATAAAAATTGGGGGTGTGATGCACTTTGGGGCAGAATTACTGGGGCTCTGTAGTTTGTTTGGTATGGTTATTTGTTGATTTGAAAATGAAACTATTTGCATCTGCTATTCAAAGTATCCATTTCCATTTTATTAAGTGTGCAAAGTGTTTGCCATGTCTTGCAAATTAAACAAAGTGTTTTTGGTAACTGTTTTTGAGTTTATATGTGAGGGAATGTGGATTAAAATTACTGTTTAACATCTTAAATCAGAAATACAAAGCAACATAACTTCACCATAACAACATAGCAACATGATGAGGCAGTTCACCCCTCCTAGGCTACATTTGCCGGGTCCAAGGCTCCCAATGGCCATGTACTTGCTCTATTAGGTTGCTCAAATTGGTTTTACAGTGAGAAATAAGCCTAAAAAGTCTGAAACAGCTGTGAAAATGAATTCAGATGACAGAAATAAGCTAAGTATGGCTTTTATTTCACCTCAAACAGTGAAGTGTAGCCCAATGTAGCTCCATTTCCCTCATGGCCCTGATGGCTCTCCAAGCTTCCCTGAAGCACAAATGGCTGAATAACACCTCTGTTAGCTCTACAACTTATCCCAATGACTCTAGAATGCTCAGAATACCCAAAATTGACCAAAATTTCGTCCAAATTGGTCCAATAATGAAGAAGATATGCTCAAAACAAATTTCTGCCTAATTATCCCCAAAACCCTCCTCCAAATCTGGAGGAACTCCAGTTAAGTTCGAAAAAAGTGGCACATTGCCGGAATTGGCTGACTCTGCCCAAAGATAGCGGTAACTATTTGGTGTAACATTAATGGTAAGAGGGGGCATTCACATGGTCACCGCCGAGAAAACCACATGACAAATGGTTTTAAAACAGTTACAATAAATGTTAATGTGTGCTGGCAAATGTATCACAGTCTTCTCCAACCATTTTCTCCATCGGTTTAAGGACTTAGTGCCAGGGTCATGGCACTAGGGTTACATGAAGGTTTGGGTCTTCCGCCCTTAAGCCCTGAGGGCTTACCTCTGTTTTAACCGCCCATTCAATTGTGAAACGACTCCGCTATAAGCTGACCCTTTTGCGTTCAGGTCGGGTCGTCCTCAACTCGACTGACCCAAACGCATTCAGGATCCCGCTATTTGATGAACCACAGGCGTTCACCGCTGCACGAGTTCACTGACCCATAAACGTTCAGGTCGGGCTGTGCCCGACTGACCCAAACACGTTCAACTTGGGTCGGGTCTGCCCACCAAACATTTTTTTTAAACAAGATTTGAACCAACCTTTGAGCCAATGGCCTAGGGCCACGTGGTAGCCTCCGGGTAGGCCATGTGGCACCCTGTAATAGGCCTATAAAAACCATATAAAATAAATGAAATTTTGCCATAAAAATTTTCTGAAGATGACAATTATTTTTGTTCAAAAGTCCTGTTTTGAAGGTTATTGGGCAACTTCAAACTTCAATATCTTTCTCACACGACATCGGATTTGGAAATTGGGTCCCATTCACGGTGCTAGAATCGAAGCGACGAGGCCTATCCGGTCGTTCAGGTTGCAACCAATTCTGAGTAGCTCCAATTTTGAGCATTTTTTTCCCTTGGACATGATCACCTGATCACACCTCCCCATTGGGAAGCTTTTGGACCCTAGAAGCCTTCAATTACCTGTTAAGAAGATGAGGGTATAGAACCCTCATATTTTCCACCTCCATTCATTTTTCCTTACTCGGTTTGCTGCCTTTAAGACCAACCTGAACATAATCAACATTTCCCCTCCTCGAAGTGCGTGTCTTTCTGTCAAGGATAACATCCTCTTTCAACTCATCCAAAATTTTTGGCGAAAAATCCTCTATGGATGGCAGCTGAATGTCACTTTCATAATCAACAATTAAAGGAGGTTCATACAAACACAAATTTTCCACATTCACAATGGAATACATTTGCATATATGAAGGAAAATCTAGTTGAAAAACATTATTTCCAACTTTTTTAAGGATCTTGAATAGACCATAACGAATAGGCTTCAACTTTTTACCTTCTCCTTGCATTCTTTCCTTAATAATATGCAGCCATACCTCATCTCCTTCTTGAAACTTATGATCAACTCTGTGTTTGTCATGCCTCTCCTTGTACTTGCCTTGACTTTTTCAAGCTCTTCTTGAACTTGCTGATGTATGAGCTGAATTATTTCAATGAACGTGCGAGTTTTGTCAATGTCACTATGCCCATCAATGGTAACATCCTTCTCAAGAATGAAATCTAAAGGTGACTTAGGCAAATACCCAAAGCAAGCTTCAAAAGGTGAAGTATTTGTAGAAGAGTGCTTGGCCCGGTTGTAAGCATGCTGAATGTAATGCAAGTGCTCATCCCAAAGCTTGGGATGCTTGCTGAAATAACCTCTCAAAATATGTACAATGGTTCTGTTCACTACCTCTGTTTGGCCATCTGTTTGCGGACGGAAAGCAGTATTCTTCTTCAACTTGGTGTCCATCATCTTCCATAGATTGGACCAAAAATTCCCAACAAATCTGGAATCCCTGTCACTAACAATAGAAGTAGGCAAGCCATAATGAACCCATACATGTTGAAAATATAAATAAGAATTTTGTTCAATGGTTATAGATTTCTTACATGGCATAATAATACACATCTTGCTGAATCTATCAACTACTACATAAAGATAATCATGCTGCTTTCTAGATAATGGTAGACCTCCAAAAAAATCCATAGAAACACTTTCCCATGGTCTAGAAGGTTCCGAAAATAGCATATATAAACCAAGCTTCATATTGCTAGGCTTGCTTGTAACATATAATGAACAACCTCTATTGAAATGTGAAACACTATCTACCATGCGAGGCTAATAACAATACCTCTGTAAATGTGCCACCATTTTGCTTACCCCGAAATGTCCAACAATAAGAGAAGAATGAGCTTCTCTCATGATGCTTAGTCTCTCCCCCTGTGGTATACATAACTTGCCCATATGAAACAACAAATTATTATGCAAATGATAATCATTCTCCTCAACATGATTCCCTTCACTCAAGTTAGCATACACATCCTTAAAATCAACATCTAATGCATACTGTTCTATGTAGCTCTCATGTACAATAGAATCATTCTTAAGTAAAGTAGTAGCACTAATAATAGGCCTTGAAAGCATATCAGCAAATTTATTGAAAATACCTTTCTTGTACCTTGTTACCAAGTGAAATTGTTGTAGGAAACCCATCCATCTGAAATGTCGTGACTGTTGTAATTTACTTTGCGACTGCAAGTCCTGTAAAGGTTGATGGTCAGTATGAACAATTGTTTCTTTGCCCATCAAATAGTGTTTCCACTTTTTGACGCTTTGTACCAACACATACAACTCCTTATCATATGTAGGATAATTCACAACAGCACCATTAAATGTCTCAGATTGAAATGCGATAGGCTTACCATGCTGTAAGAGAACTGCACCCATGGCGTAATCACTAGCATCGGTCTGAATCTCGAATAGCTATCTCAAGTCCGGTAATGCAAGGACTGGTGCTAAACTTATATTCTCTTTCAAAGACTCAAAATCTTTCTGTTGCTTTCCTCCCCATTGGAAATCACACTTCACACTTGTCACTGCATGCATAGGAGCTGCTATGGCAGAGAAGTTAGAAATAAACTTCCTCCAATACTGAGCTGCACCCAAAAAAATTCTTACCTCTGTAATGGATTTGGGAGTAGGAAAATTCACAATGGCTTCTACCTTAGAAGGATCAATTCTCAAAGCGCCTCCTCCTACTATGTGTCCCAAATAAACCAAAGAAGTCTTTCCAAATTCACACTATGACATTTTAAGAAATAACTGATTTTTCTTCAAAATATCAAGTGCTTTCTTAACATGCATGACATGATCTTCTCTAGTCTTGCTGAAAATTAAGATGTCATCTAAGTAGACAATAACGAAATCATCAAGAAAAGGACGTAAGACATCATCCATTACCCGCATGAAAGTTGCAGGTGCATTGCATAAATTAAACGACATAACAAGCCACTCAAAGAGTCCTTGTTTGGTTTTAAATGCTGTCTTCCAAATGTCACTTTCTGCAATTCTAACTTGATGATAACCACTACGTAAGTCTAACTTAGTGAAATATTTAGCATCTTTCAGCTGATCTAACAAATCATCTATCCTTGGGAGTGGGTAACGATTCTTTACCATTATCTTGTTCAATGCCCTGAAGTCCACACACATGCGCCAAGTTCCATATTTCTTTGGAATCAACACTATCAGTGACCCACATGGCGAAGTGCTTGGTCTTATGAATCCTTTGTCCAACAAGTCTTTAATTTGCCTCTTGATTTCAGCATTCTCCATGATAGAAATGCGGTACATGCCTATGTTAGGAAGAGGACAATCTTGATGTAACTGGATTTCATGCTGAATCTCCCTTTTAAGAGGTAAACCTGTCAGTTCGTGAAACATCTCATGATGTGCATCAAATACATCATATAAATCTAAGTTAAGCTTGGAATCACAATTTTCAAATGACCCATGATTCACATCAACCTTGGTCTTAACCATAAGAAGTACAAAACTCTTACTAGAATTCACTAGCCTTTTTACCTGTCCCGCATTTACTATCGCTATATTTGCCTTCTTGCGATGTGCTTTGACAATGAAATCCCTTCCATCTTTAAAGAGATGATACTTATTTTCATCTTGATGGAAGATCACTTTCCTTTCAAATAAGTAAGGACTTCCCAAAACAATTCCTGATATATCAAGCGGTACTACATCAAGTTCAACTATGTCAATAAAGTGTGTAGTAATCGCGAATCGCAATATGCACTTTCTTGAGACTTGTAAGTTTGCATCCTTGCATATCCACCCAAGTGGATAAGGCTTTGGATGTGGAATGGTCTCAAGTTTAAGCTATTTGACCAAGTATTCTATTATGAGATTTTATTGTGACCCACTATCAAACAGTGTGTCAATTTTTGTATGTTTTGAGACTACCCTCACATAGAACAATTCAATTCTTTCTTCCTCATTTGGAGCTTGTACATGACAGTTTGAAGTACTAGTGCTTGGGTTAGTTTCTGTTTCCTTTCCCTTCATACTTTTCAAACCCATGGCTGCAATTTTGGTTTCGTCACCTGAATTATCACCTAAGTCTTGTGGTGTAGTTGTAGTAGCTGCAGTTTTCTTCTTTCCTCTGTTTTTGTTAAACTGAGTTCTTTTTTCAGGATGTAATTTCCAATAGTTTTTCTCTTCATGGCCTTCTCTTGAACAGTGTTTACATATTACTTTCTCACCCTCTTGTTTGACAGAGGTATTCTTTTTTCCTTTTCCCTTAAAGGTTTTATCTTTGTTTTTCCCCTTAAAAGGTTTGTTTCTACCCTCTTCAAAAGTGTTTTTTCCTCTAGCCTCTAAATGCGTAGCTTGTACACAAACTTTGTCTAGACTAGTAGGATTGAACATAAGGATAGTATGTCTAAGGTAGCTGTGCAAACCACCTATATATTTCAGAAAAGTATCTTGACTTTGTAAGTCTACCCCTTTGGGTGTAGTCTTGTACATTTTGTCCCTTAAGTTGTCTGAATTTTTTCCAGTTCATGATAGCCTTTTGTAAATGTGCTAATGGATAAAATTTCTTTTTAATTACAGTAATAAATTAAGCCAATGATAAAGTGATAATACCATTTTTTTTAATTTCATCCTTGGTCTTGGCTTCCCACCATACCAATGCTGCTCCATCCATTCTCAAAGAGGCTAACTGAATCTTGGTGTCATCATCATGAAGGTTCTGTATCCTCAAGTAAACTTCCAACTGTTTTATCCAATTGTCAAGTTTCTCTGCATTTACTTCACTATTAAACATAGGCAACTGAAATTTAACATCAAGCTTTAAAAATGGACTTTTACTAGTGGTTTTAGACTTGTGAGATTGATTCACCAAAGTTGAGGATGAAGATGTAGAGGAAGAGGATGAAGATGGGGATGGTGGATCACCATTTCCTCCGTGTCCTTTCTTTGACTTGTCATCACTTTTATTTCTTCCTGAAGAACCCTCTCCTTCTTTCTGGTTTTTAGACCCTTCTCCAACAAGCCTATCATTCCTCTCTTGGTAGAGTATCCTCACCATCTCCGTCATGTCCAAGAAAGCCTTTCAGAACACCCGTTCCTCTTCTTTGGGATCCATATCTTCAGGAGCTTCTCCCTCTCTTGAAGACATGCTTGAAGCTGCTTCTATGGCTCTTGGAGGTGGCTCTATGGCCCTTTTTGGATGAGGATTACTTTGTGCACTAACGAAGTGTCCTTCACCTCTCTTGAGTTTAAGCCTAGTAAGCATCAAAACTTGCAAACAATCAACTATATCTTTGCACAAAAAAAATGCTGAGTTAAACTCTAGCTCCTAAGGCTCAAATCCTTAGCTCTGATACCATTTTATCTGAAAATGAAACTATTTGTATCTGCTGTTCAAAGTATCCATTTCCATTTTATTAAGTGTGCAAAGTGTTTGTCATTTCTTGCAAATTAAACAAAGTGTTTTTGGTAATTGTTTTTGAGTTTACATGTGAGGGAATGTGGATTAAAATTATTGTTTAACATCTTAAATCAGAAATACACAGCAGCATAACTTCACCATAAAAATACAGCAACATGATGAGGCAGTTCACCCCTCCTAGGCTACATCTTCCAGGTCCAAGGCTCCCAATGGGCATGTCCTTGCTCTATTAGGTTGCTCAAATTGGTTTTATAGTGAGAAATAAGCCTAAACAGACTGAAACAACTGTGAAAATGAATTCAGAAGACAAAAATAAGCTAAGTATGGCTTTTATTTCACCTCAAACAGTGAAGTGTAGCCCAATGCAGCTCCATTTCCTTCATGGTTGTAGAAATTTGAATAACTGATATATTATTCATCGAGATTCTCCTGATCACACACTATTTTAACTTCATGCACAATACATAATATCTTCTACCATTGATCATTAATTGTGGAAATAAAACCAATTGCATGCACACATTAAAACCATAAAAATTCACACATATGAACACAGTAATTTATGGGAAAGCTTAAAGCTGAAAACCCCCAACTATATGTATATTATATTTCATAGAGATCATGTAACAATCATCATACAAAGCTCCTCCCTGACTCTCGGTACAATCTTAATTGCTACACACACTAGTGAGGCCTTGATCTTTCGATATTGCCTTTGATCTTTGCCACCTCCTGCTTTGCCTCCTTTGCACAATCAAGGCGGTACAAAGACGATTACGATGCAATCCCACTTTCCTTATTTGCCTCATCGCAATCCAAGCTGATTACAAAGACCAATTCAATGTATTCCCACTCTCATTGACTACGTTATTATCATTGGCAACTCCAATGTATATATAGATGCAATCCATGCATCACTAGTAGTCACAACAGATAGTCTATCTTGCCCTTTCACCTATCTCTCCACTGGGTCTCCACTGAAACTGTCCATGCACTGTAGTTAACTGATGTATTGTTCAGTTGATTAATGAGTTATTATTTAGCGAATTAATTAACTAATTAATTCACACCACTCTCACTAGTGTATCAATCAGTTAGACTAGATACAACTAGCTCAACTGAGTCTAACTGAGTTAAACTAAATAAAACTCCACCAACTACTTCTCCAACTCCACCAAACTCTGTCACATGAGTTATAACCCGAATTCACTCCATCGCTCCGGTGACCACACAGAACCGCGTAATTCCTTCGACGTCGGTACAACGACACACATACGTATGGCCGAAGTGCTCCATGAGATAAGATAATGTTTAGAGTCCAAATATTGTTAAGAGCTAATAATGTCGACATGTCTATTTTTAGGCGGCGGTCTAAAAATAGACTCGCCAGGCATAATAATACAAAAATAGAAATCCATCTGTTTTCCAACTTGATAACCATCACAAATAACGTCATAACTCATAGAATATGATCGACATGTCTAAAAATAGACTTTGCGACAAAAATTACCTGTGTGGGCCCCACCTAGTTTAGGTGATCACTTTCCAACTAGGATCAGGAATGATGTTTCAGGATGCCTCCTTCATTGTTTCTTGTTGCAATCTTCAACACTCCCTCTCAACAATAAAGGACTTTCTTTGCATGCGACATGCAACTCCATGCACTCGCCCTGCAACCTTCACAAGCGCCATGCAATACCATGCATCTGCTCTACAACTCCTCTGAAACTGAAAAGGCTCCAAACAACTCAATCAATCTGATGCATCTATCATCAAAGTCTTTGACTTCTGCTGGTACCAACTGCACATGTCATCAGGAACCACTACGCTGTTGAAATCTTGCACCCATGCACTCTGCACTTGCTGTCAACTCTGATCCGCGCTCCAGTATCCGACACTGTCACTTTGATCTGCCTGCATCAATCCAACTGATCATGCTACTGTTGCTCTATGGGCACCTCGTAGCTAGGCTAAATTCATGAGATCCACACCATCTCAATGAATCCTTCCCAGAAATCTCCTCTTGGGATTAATCATGCATGTCGCCCCACCTCTCACCTGGTGGTATAGCTACATGCACTCCCTCTACCCATATGGCACAAAATTTCTCTGCATGAGTGGTTGCTCCCACTCCATGATCCTCATCTTGTGGCTGCTCCACATCCCAAGGTTCACTCTTACCTGCATGCAAAACTTGCTCCCTCTCAAGCTTCAATTGCATGTCTTTCTTGCACTTCCCAACAGTAGGAAGCTCCGTAGAAATCCCATCTACTTCAAGTCTGTAGAGATTCTTGGCTCGAATCCAAACCTTCTTGACTTGCCCTGTTACTTTGTGCTGAAGGAAAACTTTTCCTTCACTAAAGACAACATCATAGCCTTTATCCTCTAACATTGCGACTGAGATTAAATTCTTCTTTAAACCTGGAACATGCACAACATCTTGTAAAAGAATGAGTTTACCTGACTCCCTCTGAAAGGTAATGGTACCAATGCCGGTCGCATTGTATCGTCCATTTTCACCCAACTCAACATGCAACTGGAGATCTTTCTCCACCAAGTCACTGAAAAGATTCACATCTCCAAGTCATTGTAATGATGCATGTGCCATATCAAAACACACATGCTCTGTCTCTTAAGACACTGTGTTTGGTACTTGGAGAGCACCAACAGCAATTGGGCACAATGATCTCTACCAAGTCCATTCAGCCAGCTACTTGTTCTTCTTCTTCTGTGGACAATTTGTGGCGTAATGTCCATGCTCGTGATAGTGAAAACACTTCACTTTGGACATGTCACACTCTTTACCATCCGCACCGGATTGAGAAGCATTATTCTTACCCTTCCCCTTCTTTGCTTTGGCAGCCAAAGCGCAATCCTATTCATCATCATTCTTTGATGAAGATCCATCCCTGGTATCCCGCCTTATCTCCTCCTGCACAAGATCCGACCAAAGTCACTCCCATCCTGGCAATTTCTCCCGACCATTGAGAGAGTCCTGATAGGAGTGCCAACTCTTCAGAAGCCCAAGGAGAGCCAAGCTCACCAATTCCCCATCATCCAAACTAACTCCTACATTCCCAAGCTCATCCCTGCAGTGGAAAAACTTTTTCAAGTATACCGGAATATTGTCATTCTTCTCCATTTTTATTTTCCTGAGTTTATCCTTGAGTGCAAACTTTCTCTGGTCGCTCTTGCTTTGGAACAAATCTATCAAAGATTTCCACATCAAGAATGGAGAAACTTTACCACGAAGGCTAGATACTACGTGATCCTTCATACCTTCCAACAGAATCCTTCGACACCTTGCTACCTTCTTTTGCCATGCGTCAAGTACGACAGCATCACTAGAAGTAGGTTTTGGAATTTCTACATCTATGAACTCCTTCAACCCATTGTCATCCAGCACCGCCTCCATCCTGTCCTTCCATGCAATATAATTCGAGCTGCCCTCAAGGGCATACTCCAATCGCAATCCGTTGAAAGACATCTCAACTTCGACACCAAGAAAACACTATAGCAATTTCGAATTCCACCAGCACAAAACTCAACTGCTTCAATGCTTTGCAATTGCTCCAATGATCAATATCACTCTGATACAATGGAGAAATTTGAATAACTGATATATTATTCATCAAGATTCTCCTGATCACACACTATTTTAACTTCATGCACAATATAGAATCTATTCTACCATTGATCATTAATTGCGGAAATAAAATCAATTGCATGCACACATTAAAACCATAAAAATTCACACATATGAACACAGTAATTTATGGGAAAGCTTAAAGCTAAAAACCCCCAACTATCTGTATATTATATGTCAAAGAGATCATGTAACAATCATCATACAAAGCTCCTCACAAGTTCTCAGTACAATCTCCAATTGCTACACACTAATCAGGCCTTGATCTTGCAAATCCATGCACCGATCTTTGCCACCTGCTAGCCTGCCTCCACTGCGCAATCCAAGTTGATTACAAAGACCAATTCGATGCAATCCCACTCTCCTTGACTGCCTCCACTGCGCAATCCAAGCTGATTACAAAGACCAATTCAATGTAATCCCACTCTCACTGACTGCGTTATTATCATTGGAAACTCCAATGTATCTATAGATGCAATCCATGCATCACTAGTAGTCACAACAGATAGTCTATCTTGCCCTTTCAGCTATCTCTCCACTAGGTCTCCACTGAAACTGTCCATGCCCTGTAGTTAACTGATGTATTGTTCAGTTGATTAATGAGTTATTATTTAGTGAATTAATTAACTAATTAATTCACACCACTCTCACTAGTGTATCAATCAGTTAGACTAGATACAACTAGCTCAACTATGTTTAACTGAGTTAAACTGAATACAACTCCACTAACTTCCTCAATCAACTCCACCAAACTCTGTCACATGAGTTCTAACTGAAGTATCCATGCAATAGCTCCACTTAACCCTCGGGAATAGCGTAATTCCTTCTGTCAGCTCCTGTGCCACATCTGTGCACTTAACTGAAGTGCTCCAAGAGAATAAGATAATGTTTATAGTCCAAATATTATTAAGAGCTAATAATATTCGACATATCTATTTTTAGACTGGCAATCTAAAAATAGATTCCGCCCAATATGTCTAAAAATAGAAATCCATCTATTTTTCCAAATTGACCAACCATCCATAAATAGCATCCCGCAACTTATAGAATATGCTCCATATGTCTAAAAATAGACATAGTCTAAAAATAGACTTTGCGACAAAAATCACTTGTGTGGCCCCCACCTAGTTTAGGTGATCACTTTCCAACTAGGATCAGGAAAGATGTTTTAGGATGCCTCCTTCACTGTTTCTTGTTGCAATCTTCAACACTCCCTCTCAACAAGAAAGGACTGTCTTTGCATGCGACATGCAACTCCATGCATTCGCCCTCCAACCTTCACAAGCGCCATGCAACTCCATGCATATGCTCTGCAACTCCTCTAAAACTGAATAGGCTCCAAAAAACTCAATCGATCTGATGCATCTATCATCAAAGACTTCGACTTCTGCTGGTACCAACTGCACATGTCATCAAGAACCACTGTGCTATTGAACTCTTGCACCCATGCACTCTTCACTTGCTGTCAACTCTGATCTGCGCTCCAGTATCCGACACTGTCACTTTGATCTGCCTGCATCAATCCAACTGATCATGCTACTGTTGCTCTATGGGCACCTTGTAGCCAGGTTCAATTCATGAGATCCACACCATCTCAATGAATCCTTCCCAGAAATATCCTCTTGGGATTAATCATGCATGTCGCCCCACCTCTCACCTGGTGGTATAGCTGCATGCACTCCCTCTGCCCATCTGGCACGAAATTTCTCTGCATGAGTGGTTTCTCCCTCATCTTATGGCTGCTCCACATCCCAAGGTTCACTCTTACCTACATGCAAAACTTGCTCCCTCTCTTGCTTCAATTGCATGTCTTTCTTGCACTTCCCAACAGTAGGAAGCTCTGTAGAAATCCCATCTACTTCAAGTCTGTAGAGATTCTTGGCTCGAATCCCAACCTTCTTGACTTGCCCTGTTTCTTTGTGCCGAAGGAAAATTTTTCCTTCACTAAAGACAACATCATAGCCTTTATCCTCTAACATTGCGACTGAGATTAAATTCTTCTTTAAACCTGGAACATGCACTACATCTTGTAAAAGAATGAGTTTACCTGACTCCCTCTGAAAGGTAATGGTACCAATGCCGGTCGCATTGTATCGTCCATTGTCACCCAACTCAACATGCAACTGGAGATCTTTCTCCGCCAAGTTATTGAAAAGATTCACATCTCTCGTCATGTGAAAGGAAGCGCCACTATCAAAATACCACCCCAATCCCAATGCACTAGACACCATGCATGCGATTAATGAGAAGTCCAGCTCAAATTGAGAGACAAGAGCCTCACCAGCTGCAGCTCTAGCAGCCTGCTTGTTCTTCTTCTTCTGTGGACAATTTGTGGCGTAATGTCCATGCTCGTGACAATGAAAGCACTTCACTTTGGACATGTCACGCTCTTTATCATCCGCACCGGATTGAGAAGCATTCTTCTTACCCTTCCCCTTCCTTGCTTTGGAAGCCAAAGCGCAATCCTCTTCATCATCATTCTTTGATGAAGATCCATCCCTGGTATCCCACCTTATCTCCTCCTGCACAAGATCCGACCAAAGTCGCTCCCATCCTGGAAATTTCTCCCGACCATTGAGAGAGTCCTGATAGGAATGCCAACTCTTCGGAAGCCCAAGGAGAGCCAAGCTCACCAATTCCTCATCATGCACACTAACTCCTACACTCCCAAGCTCATCCCTGCAGTGGAAAAACTTTTTCAAGTATACCGGAATAGTGTCATTCTTCTCCATTTTTATTTTCCTGAGTTTATCCTTGAGCGCCTACTTCCTCTGGTCGCTCTTACTTTGGAACAAATCTGTCAAATATTTCCACATCAAGAATGGAGAAGCTTTACCATGAAGGCTAGATACTACGTGATCCTTCATACCTTCCAACAGAATCCTTCGACACCTTGCTACCTTCTTTTGCCATGCGTCAAGTACGGCAACATCACTAGAAGTAGGTTTTCGAATTTCTGCATCTATGAACTCCTTCCACCCATTGTCATCCAGCACCGCCTCCATCCTGTCCTTCCATGCAATATAATTTGAGCTTCCCTCAAGGGCATACTCCAATCGCAATCCGTTGAAAGACATCTCAACTTCGACACCAAGAAAACACTGTAGCAATTTCGAATTCGACCAGCTCAAAACTCAACTACTTCAATGCTTTGCAATTTCTCCAATGATCAATATCGCTCTGATACCATGTAGAAATTTGAATAAATGATATATTATTCACCGAGATTCTCCTGATCACACACTATTTCAACTTCATGCACAATACAAAATCTCTTCTAACATTGATAATTAATTGCGGAAATAAAATCAATTGCATGCACACATTAAAACCATAAAAATTCACACATATGAACACAGTAATTTATGGGAAAGCTTAAAGCTGAAAACCCCCAACTATCTGTATATTATATGTCATAGAGATCATGTAACAATCATCATACAAAGCTCCTCACAAGCTCTCAGTACAATCTCCAATTGCTACACACTAAGCAGACCTTGATCTTGCAAATCCATGCATCGATCTTTGCCACCTGCTAGCCTGCCTCCACTGCACAATCCAAGCTGATTACAAAGACCAATTAGATGCAATCCCACTCTCCTTGAATGCCTCCACTGCGCAATCCAAGCTGATTACAAAGACCAATTCAATGTAATCCCACTCTCATTGACTGCGTTATTATCATTGGCAACTCCAATGTATATATAGATGCAATCCATGCATCACTAGTAGTCACAACAGATAGTCTATCTTTCCCTTTCACCTATCTCTCCACTGGGTCTCCACTGAAACTGTCCATGCACTGTAGTTAACTGATGTATTGTTTATTTGATTAATGAGTTATTATTTAGTGAATTAAATAACTAATTAATTCACACCACTCTCACTAGTGTATCAATCAGTTAGACTATATACAATTAGCTCAACTGAGTCTAACTGATTTAAACTAAATACAACTCCACCAACTACTTCTCCAACTCCACCAAACTCTATCACATGAGTTCTAACTAAAGTCCTCCATGCAATAGCTCCAGTAAACCCTCAGGAATAGCGTAATTCCTTCTGTCAGCTGCTATGCCACATCTGTGCACTTAACTGAAGTGCTCCAAGAGAATAAGATAATGTTTAGAGTCCAAATATTATTAAGAGATAATAATATTCGACATATATATTTTTAGACTGGCAGTCTAAAAATAGACTTCGCCCAATATGTCTAAAAATAGAAGTCCATCTATTTTTCCAACTTGACCAACCATCCACAAATAGCATCCTGCAACTCATAAAATATGACCGACATGTCTAAAAATAGACATAGTCTAAAGATAGACTTTGCGACAAAAATCACCTGTGTGGGCCCCATCTAGTTTAGGTGATCACTTTCCAACTAGGATCAGGAATGATGTTTCAGGATGCCTCCTTCACTGTTTCTTGTTGCAATCTTCAACAATGGCCCTGATGGCTCTCCAAGCTTCCCTGAAGAAAAAATGGCTAAGAACACCTCTGTTAGCTCTGTAACCTATCCCAATGACTCCAAAATGCTCAGAATACCAAAAATTGACCAAACTTTCATCCAAACTGGTCCAGTATTGAAGAAGATATGCTTAAAACAAATTTCTGCCTAATTATTCCCAAAACCCTCCTCCAAATCTGGAGGAACTCCAGTTAAGTTCGACAAAAGTGGCACACTGCCAGAATTGGTGGACTCCGCCCAAAGATAATGGTAATTGTTTGGTGTAACATTAATGGTAAGAGGGGGTGTTCACATGGTCACCACCGAGAAAACCACATGACAAACGATTTTAAAACAGTTACAATAAATGTTACTATGTGCTGGCACATGTATCATGGTCTTCTCCAACCGTTTTCTCTGTTGGTTTAAGGACTTAGTGCCAGGGTCATGACGCTAGGGTTACATGAAGGGTCGGGTCTTTCGCCCTTAAGCCCTGAGGGCTTACCTCTGTTTCAACCGCCCGTTCAACTGTGAAACGACTCCGCTATAAGCTAACCCTTTTGCGTTTAGGTCCGGTTGTCCTCAGCCCGATTGACCCAAACGCGTTCAGGAGCCCGCTATTTGATGACCCATAGGTGTTCACTACTACATGAGTTCACTGACCCGTAAAATTTCAGGTCAGGTCGTGCCTGACTGACCCAAACACGTTCAGCTCGGGTTGGGTCTGTCCACCAAACATTTTTTTTAAACAAGATTTGATCCAACCTTTGAGCCAATGGCCTGGGGCCACATGGGAGTCTCCAGGCAGGCCACATGGCACCTTGTAATAGGCCTATACAAACCATATAAAATAAACAAAATTTTGCCATAAAAATTTTCTGATGATGACAATAATTTTTGTTCAAAAGTCTTGTTTTGAAGGTTATTGGGCAACTTCAAACTTCAATATCTTTCTCATACGACATTAGATTTGGGTCCCGTTCATGGCGCTAGAATCGTAGCGATGAGGCCTATCCGGTCATTCAGGTTGCAACTAATTCTGAGTAGTTCCAATTTTGAGCATTTTTTTCCCTTGGACATGATCACCTGATCATTTGTAATGGAATGAGAAGGTGTCAAGCTTCAGGAGGTATCACATGCAAAACTTACAATGGTAAAAGTGTGGTAGATTATGTAATATGCTGTCAAAGTTTCACCTCTAGACTATTGAAGTTTGATATTGTGGACTGTCCTATTGAAGTGAAATTTGAACATGCCCCTCTATTTGTTTAGCCGGATTTTTCCCATAGTAGTCCACACAATAGGCAAACTCTTGGAATACAAAAGAAAGCTCTCTACAAAGTAAAAATCCCCATAAATAAGGAAAACAGGGAAAGGTTCAATGCTGTTCTTAAGCAACAATTTCAGACTATAGAGCATGGCATTGCAGATAAGACAACCAATGAGGCAGGTTGTCATGTTCATTGCAGTTTATTGATCCTAAAAATTTATAGGGCCTTAAGTGCATGAAAAAGGTCTTGCCCCAAGAAGGGAACTACAAATAATTTTATGGCAAATCCATGGTATGATGAAGAATGCAAGGCGGCCAGGAAATCTCCAAAACAGAGAAAGTGGAGCAAAGAAAACAAGAAGAAATATTAAAAACTAGTACAAAAAAAAAAGAACATGTAATAGAAGAAAGGAGTAAATCTCTCTTGGAAAGAACAATCCCAAAGGATTTTGGAAAGAGCTACAACAAAGGAGAAAGTAGACTAAAAAACAATATTATAGGTGGCCAATGGTTGGAGTATGCGAGGCTCCTCTATGAGCAGGTGCAAGAGAAAGATACTCCCCCCACATTGAATACTTCAGTGGAACTATTCACAGAGGATTATATCAAGTACAGAATAAAGAATTTAGCAAGAGGTAAAGTGGAGGACATAGACGAGCTTAAAGCTGAATTCCTAAAATGGGGAGCTGAGCTCCTTGCTACTCATTTAAAAGGAATTTCAATGGGATCATCCAAGATTACTTTTTGGGAGAGTGGAATACTAGTGTGGTAATTCCTCTCTTTAAGAGTGGAGATATCAATAACCCGTCTAACTACTGCACTATTATGGTCAACCCCTTCATGGGCATGATTTTTGGGAACATGATAGAGAGAAGAATAAATAATTGGGAAGAAAATAAGGGAAAAAGGGCAAAAGGACAAGCGTGCTTTAGACTTAAACACTCTACCATTGACCACTATATCACCCTTAGAAATTTTATAGAGAAAGTTTGGGACATGGCAAGGTGAAACAACCTATTGTTGTTTTGTGGACTTCAAGAAAGCCTTTGACATAGTGCCTAGAGACAAACTATGGAACAAGATGGAAGAGTTGGGTATCCCAGATGAGTATAGAGAAACAATTCATAGGCTTTATGAGAATGTTAGAGCTAAAATCAGAATAGGTGAAGGAATTTCTGAATGTTTTGGTAATGATATTGGTGTTAAACAGGGATGTCCTCTATCTCCCACTTTGTTCGGTTTATATATTGATAAGCTAGAAGATTGGTTAAGAAAAGTGGATGGATAAGGGGTTCATCTAGCAAGCTTTGTGGTAAAGTTGCTTCTATACACAAATGATATTATCCTAATCTCAAAAACAACGCATGGATTAAGAGAACACTTAAAGGTATTAGAAATAATTTAGGGAGGATGAAGAGCCTCATACTTTCTCCAAAATAGGTGTAGAAAAGTTGAACTTTGGGATTGGAAAACAAAGAAAACCCTTTTTGGTTTGTTGGTTATGTCGGTTTTTCTCTACGGTTGTCAAGTATGGGGAAGTAGCATGTCAACTTGTAGCTGGAGGTAGTTAGAAAGAACATAGAAACAACTAATTACTAGCAATCTCAAAGTTAAAGCCACAATCCTATACATAATCCTTTTGGCTAAAGCAAGCACTTTTCCATTGGAGGCAACAATGATAATCAGGTTAAATAAGGCTAGAAACATGGATAACCAGTGTTGGCCCAAGATAGCTATGGAAGAGGGATTAGATTGTAGGAAGAAAACTTGGATGAAGAAAAACAAAAAGTGGTTGAGTAAGTGAAATATCAAGCTGCATGAATGCCCTAGCACCAACAAAGTAATTAAAAAATTGTGATGGAAAAATTTAGGACTTCCCTGTGGACCAATCACAGTGGTCGTAAAAAAGCATGCTACATCAAAGAGTTCACCCAACTTGTGACCATGGTGAGAAAACATATTTAGGAGCAGCTATTAAAGGAAAAGAAAGGGTGCTAGTGGCAGAGTTGAGAACAATGTCACATCACCTTAGATGTGAGACTTGTAGGTGGAATATCCCCAAGGAAGTTTGGGAAGAGAGGACATGCATTTTCTATGATAAGGGTGTGGTGGAGACAAAATGACACTTTGTCATGGAGTGTGGAGCATATAAGGATATCCCCGGAGATAGAATGACACTTTGTCATGGAGTGTGCAACATATAAGGATATCCACATTCAACATGAAAACAATCTAAATATTGACAACATGCACCATCTATTAGACAAAATTAAGATCAATCAGATCGCTAGCCTTCTAGTCAAGACTCACAACAGAAAATCTCGAAAAAATCATAAGAGAAGATCTCAAAAAAAATATAAAGATAATTAGATTTGAGACTTTTGTGATCCATAAAGTAGATAAATGTATTTTTGGATTAATCACATCATTCGGATTTAGTTAATGATGTGATTAATCCAAAAAGAAATTTATCTATGACTAGGCTTCTGTTGTACAAGAACAAGCTCAATAGCATAGGAGACCATAGACTTCCTAAGCTAGTTGTAAATTCCAGCCAAAACCACCTAAGGCTTAAACAAGGTTGGTATAAAGACACCAGGGCCTGGTTAAACCATTGGGAGATCGACGAGAATGTTGCCTTGAAAAACGTTAATAACATTAAAAAAATTGTTACTTCTAAGTTCAAAGAAAAAATGTGGTGTGAGAAAGATCTAGTAGCTAAAAGAAAATTAAGATATTATAAGGAGGTCATCAACCCCACCTTAGAAGATCAAAAGTATCTCTCTATTTTAACTAGCTCAAAGAAGAAAATTAATATAGCCAAGATTAGAACGAACTCTCATGAGCTCCATAGTGATACAGGTCGTTGGATAGTTCCTAAAACACTATGGATGGAAAGGATGTGCCATTTCTATGAGAATATGAACATCGAGGATGAAAATCACTTCCTCTTAGAGTGCCCTGAATACAACCACATTAGAACTCAATTTCATAATCTTTGTTGCAATATTGACCTTCCTAGCCTTTTAAGATGTCAAAATTATAGTGAGCTCGAGAGACTTCTCTCCAAGCTTTTTGAGCATAGGAAGAAAATCTTAAATCAAACTAAATAGCTCTTTTCTTTAAGTCCGATAGACCAAAGATTGGTCTGAGTGGACATTAACCACCATCATCATCATAATATAAAGATGAGTTAAAATTGTTAATCTAACCGACATTATTAAAATCATTGATTTCAAGAAAATCCTTCATCAGACGAGTTCGATTCCAAAGAAGCCTTCATCACACAGAAAGCAGAAGCCTCTGGCCCATGTTCATATGGACAACCTCTCCAAGGTAACTTTAGCGAAATCTTTTATGAATTACGAAAGGACGGGGAGGCTTGTCCTCTTACCAGTCTTTTCTTGAGTGGAAGCTTAATCTTGCCAGAGCAAAAGGTTCTACTATTTTTTATCCTCGCCAGAAATAGACTTTCTTCAAGTATAGGCTTAACTTCGCCTGCGCAACAGCAGCCTTTATTTGAGTAATTTGGAATTTAATTTCATTATTCGTACATACAAACTCTGATATCCGTATGCTCAACATTTATTTTCACAAAAGGTTCTTGTAGTTTAAACCAGAATGTTTGATTTCTTTTGATCTATCTCATCCATAAATTAAGCTTACTTTGAGTGAAATATGCATAAGATTTCAACCTGACAATAATAAAACAAATATCTTTGTAATATTTAAGTTCAAATGGTTAGGACGAAAAACATATGATTATTTTTATGATATTTGTAATATTTAAGTTTGGGGTTAAAAAAAAACTATTATATATATATGGATTAATTTTATGACATGTGAATAAGATTCACATTGGTAACATTTCCACAATAAATTAAGTTAAAATGGCTTCAAATGAGTATATAAGCAAAATAGAATAAATATAAATAAATAAAGAAGATTAAATTAAAATGAAATAAATTTGAATTTGATTTTTCCATTTTGTTTCTGTGTAATTTTTGTTATCATAAAATTTAGCATTTTAGTGCAAAACTTTTCATAAGGGTTAAGACAAGTGTAATATTGGAAGTGTTACATTTTAGTAATCACTCCCCTCATTTTGGTCAAGGATGAATCTAACACAAGGGAGACTTTCCTAGTAACCACAAGGAATCTCAGATGAATCCAACACAAGGGAGGCTTCTCTAGGAATGTTATAGAAAGAAAAAATCAAGTCTACAATCTCCTTTATTAGCTACTTAATAGCTCACCACTATAATATAATATGCAAGGTGAGAACAAGGTGGTTGATTCAAGGCTATTTTTATATTTGAATGTGTGAAGTATACACGATAGTTTACGATATTAGCAAGTTCAAATAGCTTTTGTAAATTTCGTGCAAATTCCTTTAAACTTCAACAATATATGCGGTTACAACAACAACAAATAAAATATTTTGAACAAATATATAACCAATAAAAATTAAAGGCGAATTTATGAATTAAAAAACTAGGGTTATGCCAACACAATTTTTTGAATATTAAAAGAGAAAAAATAGTCTTAAAATTCAATATGTCTAGCTCTAAGAAGGCTATAAATTAAATCAACAATGTAATCTATGACACTAAGACACTTTTTAACCATGCAAATGCTCAATAACCCTAAACATCTAGCTATTCTATGGTTGAAAATGCATATTTTTCCATTACAAACCCCAATTTAATTCTTAAAATAATAAAGATAAAAATTAGGTTTTAATAATTGACTATTGGGAGTTAGACTAATGCGTACTATTTTTTTGGGGGGTTGGGGGTTATTGGAGTCAAAACCATGGACTCCCTTCAAGAAGGTCAAGAATGGGTATTGGGTGATACTTAAGGTTGTTCACTACTAACCTTAAGATATCATCCTATAGGGTAATATCTAGCATTTTCCACTAATAACCCTAGAAGATCTTATTAT
Organism: Pinus albicaulis; assembly: GCA_034641835.2. Classification (NCBI taxonomy): domain Eukaryota; kingdom Viridiplantae; phylum Streptophyta; class Pinopsida; order Pinales; family Pinaceae; genus Pinus; species Pinus albicaulis. The sequence goes on along the minus strand of CM076571.1, from coordinate 263,131,258 downwards.
GTCATTGGACAAGATTTTAAGAAAATCTCAAGGCAAGGTTCTCCACTAGAAAAATTCCTAGGGTGTACAAGATACCATCTATTGAAGAAAAATACATGGAATTGCTCCTTCTCCACTTGGTAAGCCCATTTGCACTTAATACATTTAATAAAAAAATCCACAAAGACATAAAAAAAACATTTACTAGGTAAATCAATGCTTGTCCATAAACCCTAACCATGGATCATCCATCAAACTTGAGAAATGATCCAAAATTCATCTCTCCAAGAGGTTGCATTAGTCATTCATCCATAGCTAAATGTTGGACACATGAAATTGAAGAGAAGATTTAGATAAATCATGTGATACATTTCTTATTCATATGATAGACACAAATACATCATTTTATGACTCTCATTTTCATCTTCCAAGAGGCTTCTTGGACTTATCATGAATCTTCACATTCTTTGGAGACTTTTCAGCTTCCTCCCAAATGAATAATAGAAATCTACATAATCCCTAATTATTATGTTTCCAACACCCGCTCACTTTAATATGAAGGGGTGTATGCATGTCCAAGAACAAAGCTAAAATATGGAAGTGGATAGCAGCCAATGGTTATGGGTAGGAGAAGCCAAAGTATTCTATTGAATGGTGGTTTAAGGATGGCCACCAAATTTAGAACTTGGCTCAAAGTATTTCCTGAAACCATTTTGTTTTTAACTAGAAGTTGATATCTTTTATGAAATGAAAATGCTTTCTAATGGTGGTTTATAAATGAATACAAAATAATGAGATGGTGGTTTAAAAATGACCACAAACTAATGAGATGATGATTTATGGATGACCAAAAACTATTGTCTAATAGAACTTGCAATTCTGCTACTAAGTGGTGGTTTAAGGAGGACCACAAACCAAATCATGCTTATGGAACATGGATTTGACTATAGCTCCAACTTTAACTCTAGCTCTAATTGCTGAATTTGGTTTTGGTTGTGGCTCAGGATCATTTTTTTTTTGTTTAATTGATGAGACTTCAAAACTTGAAGCATGATTGTTAATCATTGATTCCCCCCATGTTAGATACAAGGTGAGAAGTTGAAAATATTTCTAGTGCAAGATTTGCTAATACTCAAAAATAGATTATACAATATGACTGATATATCTTAGACTTGGTTGTTGATGACCATTTCCAAGAAGTGATCCATCCAAGGTGAATATTTACTCTTTCACGATTTTTGTGACTGGAACATTTGTCCAATGATGATAATTCTCTTTACATCGCTCACAAAGATGAAGATCAAAACATTGATCCTTCATGTGGCCAACTCGAAGACAATGTTGGCATTTAGGAATCTGGTGTGGAAGTGGGGTGGGAAAAGATGAGCTTTCTTAAAGGAACCCAACACTCTGGAATTGGATTTGTTTGGAGTAGTTTGAATGTGAAAGGTCACTTACTTTTCATATCCAAAACCAATTTGTGTTTCTTATTGATGGATTTTTCCCAAGGTCTAATAACCATTTTAGGAAGTACATGTGGTATTTCTTCATATTCATTTGGATCTGCTCCTAAAGTGGTGTCATTGATTTGACCATGTGATGGATATTGTTAGGATCCATTATCAAACTCAAAAATAGAGTTGTTATAAAAAAGAACTAGTTTAGAGTGTTCACTATCTTGGTGCAATTCATATAGTTAGAGTTGTGACTCAAGTTGGAGAAACTTGATTTCGTTCTATGAATCTTGTAAATAGGTTCAAACATGAGTAAGAGTTGATTTTTCAATTTTTATTGTATAGTTATCAACATAGAGTATTAGAGTATTTAGTAACTCTAATAGTTCATCAATTTGACCCATTTTAAAAAATTAAAGCTCAACAAATGAAGGGAGTCAACTTTGACTGAAAATGCACCCATTTACAATGCAATTCAACTCAATTTTAAAAGAGTACAAGTGAACTTAAACAAATTATCATCTACAAATTATAATTATTCTTGATTCAACTCTTGTGGTAATTATAGATTGCTCATGGGTTTCCCACTCTTTAGTTGTGATATTGACCATCTAGTTCAGAGCTCATTTGTGAAGTATTTTATTCATAGGAGATTTGGGACCTTTCAGCTGGCCTTGATGATTTTCATATTTTTTTATAATGCAAGAACTCAACTTTTCTTCTTAAAATGAGTCATTATGGAGCCGCTTTATGCAAAATTTCAGTACATTCTGATAATTCTAATTGTTATTGTTGGACACCTAATCTGCTAAAGGTTAAGGTGTGAGAAATAGATAGTCAAAAGAAGTCCAAAAGACCAACAGTCACAATGAATATAATATAAATATACATCTATATCAATAATATATCACTCACGCTCATCTCTTTCATGTTGTTTCCATGGCCAAAGCCCGTCAATGTTTCAATTTTCTGCTAGAGCCTGTTTTTATGTAAGTCGGTCAGACTTTGTCAATAACGCCCTTACCCTTATTTGTAGTCTCATCGACCCTCACAACGATGCCACTTTAAAAGTAGCGTTGAGATTCGTGACTGTTACATAGACACGGTTTCAGACCACGCTGCCGTAAAAACGATTTAAAAAAACACACACAGATAGAACGCTTGCGCTGTAGGAGAAGAATTGTCAGTTGGTGTGGGAATTATATCCCGGTTCATATTGAATTGTCAGTTGGTGTGGGAATTATATCCCGGTTCATATTCATCGTTTGCAGGTTAGCAAAGGCTAGCGCAACTCCAAGATACCTAGGTTCCATGCGTAAGGCTAATTCATAGAACTTTCTTTCCTTCTCTCTAGCTTCTGGATTGTTAGCATAAACATCACCTACTAATGTAAGAGCCTTTGTTGAATGAGGCAATCCCTTCAGAGCTTCATGAGAAGCGAATAGTTCATATTTAGGCTTTGAAATATGTAAATTTCCACTGCACAATTGTTAACTGTCAAATCCTGCTGGTTAATACACTGCATATTACACCAATACGACCGCTCTCCACAATCGACTTCCGTTCAAGCAGCTTAATACCTCTACCACAGTCGACTCTGGTCCCCAAATCCATACCACCGGGCCTATATCCCTCGGTGCAGTCGAAATCAACTCTCCCATTCTTGGGCATCATACGCACGCTTTCCATTCTCTAACCACTTTAGGGAACTCGTCGGCCTGTATCCCGGGAATTTCTCTATTCTCCCAATGGATCACAGATTCTCCACGTGAAGCCAAATGAAGCCGTCCTCGTCTTTAACTAAATAAGGCCGCTTGATGGCTATTTTTGGGTATTTTTTTGCAGCGTAAGATTAGTTGATCAAGAGGAAATTTGGAGCAGCAATTGACAAAGCAATGTCATTCAGTGATCAAATTTGAAGGGCCGGTCTGAATTTCAATTAGAAAGGCATGTCGTTTTTTTATGATGAAAACCTTAAAAAAAAAGCATTTCAATTGACCACCATATATTATTTTTACATTTCATTTTCAGAAAGAAAAAACCATCAATCTTTATATTAATAAAAGACCGTTACAAGGAAGCTCCATCTTGCATTGCTTAAATCTCTCATTGGCAATGCCAACATAAATGTTGAAGACACTATTATAATAATTTGGATGGATACCACCGGGATATAGGATATTCTAATGTGTCACATTGTGTAATGTAATTTTCACTTTGTTTGACAAGGAGCAGTGGCCTGGAGGTCTGGATTTTTCTTATAGAATTTTTTTTTATATTTGAAACATTGTTTACATATATGAATACAACAATGAATTATGAGCATAGTGGACAATTAGTCAAGTTCATGATTGCCAAACCATGATGTTGTAAGTTTGACATTTAACATTAACACTAACAACTGAGTATGCCATTATAAAGCATCATTCCTTGTTCACTTTTGTTAATAGGTTTATGTCACACAATGATCTCTCTTTTCTGGCATTTACTTGTATTGAAGATCACCATTCTAAGAATAAGGAGTCATTTTCTCCAAAAATAACTCTAGCCGAACATTGACAATGCATCAAGGATATCTTTCTATGCTTCATAAGTACATATGTTCTACTTCTAAATCATGTCTTGGGAGTGGTCGTTTTGCTGGAAATTATTCACCAATTGGTTTCATACCAAATTCTTTTTCTCATTTTCAGCATCCAAGACATGAACTTTTGAAAGATAATGGTTTAAAACAACATAAATATTTGAAATTTTACAAGAATTGCCTGGCAGACTTTGAATATGAATTTTGAAGTCAAGTGCATGATGTTGTATAGGATCAAGTGTCATTTTGAAAGGTAACACAAGAACTTTGTTGATATTGATTTGGGAAAGTTTTAGATTTCGACCTTCACCATTCATAATAGATGTCAAATTCTGGATTTTCCTTGTGGTTGAATAGAATGTACCATATGGTTTTACTTTGGGAAGAAATTTTTTCCTCATATTTGATTTCCCAAATAGAAAAATTGAGAAGCGTTTCCATAATTGAGGTCCAAAGCAAGCAAAACAATGTCATATTGACTATATCTCTTATTCAACGTGTTAGAGAGATTGTACAATTGAATACCCATAGAGTAGGCCTCACACTTGGCTTTCATACCCATTAGCATATTTTGTAGAAATGTGAAATATGGCATGTCAGAAGAAATGGAACCCAGGTTTGCTGAACCTGATTAGGGGGCATCCCAAAACCTCGATTATTGTTGGTGTAACCTGGAGTGGAGAAGGAGGTCACATGTTGTTGTTGATCCATGGCAGATGTTGTTGATTCACTTTCAAAATATATTGCACCCCAACATTGGTGGGGATACAAGGAGACTCCAAAAGTGGAGGCAAATTTGGAGAATCAATATCAAGATAACTTGAGCTTATCAAAAGCCCTAATGGGCCGTTTTAGCTCTAAAAGATTTTTGAAATATAATCACATCCCATAATATTTTGTCACCCTTATGAATTTAAAATAGGAACCAAAATAAACATATAGAAATCACTACATCTTAATGAAATTGAAATAATAAAAAAATATGACAAAACATAAATACTTATATTAAAACTATATGAAAGGTCTTATTTATAAAATTAAAAATAAATTCTAGCTTATATAAGAGGTATCAATGGAGTTCTAGCTTATAAATTTCAGATTTGATCAAATCATTGTTTTATTGTCTATTAAAACTCTTTTGGAATGCTGAGACTTCCAATAATTTCACATCTCAAATAACTGGAACAACAGTCCCTTGACTTGGCCGTAAAATTGATCCAAGGTAGCTTTTTTTTTTCCAGTTATAAACCTTTGACAGTTGTGGTCCTCTAGCTTATCATATCTTGTGTGATATCCTGCAATTATTAAATTCAATATGTTAATAAAAAAACATAATAAAACTTGAAAGATATTATAAAACAGAAAGTAAAAGTCAAATGGTATAAAACTAAAAAAATTCACTTACACTGATGGTAATAAACACTAAAACTTACTAGTTCTTTCAATCTATTCTCATAGTGGAAGAGGTTTTCGAGTTTTCATCTCCTTCCATTCATCATAAATAGCATTCCAATCTGCCTCATTTAGAGCATGAGGTGCACTAAGAGAGAGAAACATTAACATATCCAATGTTTTAAAAAAAAGTTTCGATCTATCATCATTTTTAATTTAATTTAATTTTGAAAAGCTTCTTTCACATACTGTTGTACTAGTCGGAATAACAAGAATTGCTTGCCATAGCTGCATTAAGCATGAAAATCTTTCAAACCATTCAGTTTCACCTCCACATAGATCCCATACTCCAAACATATGATTTTTTGCGTAAGATTTATAAATAGTACATATAAATTCATCCATTTCACCCATACATTTAATGCTATCCACAACAAGCAAGCCTCCAACACTAAATTTTTCACATAAACATGTCAACCATCTTCTTGTTTGAGAGTCTCTATCATCCACATCCTCATAAAAATTATGAGGACTAGAAAACTTAGCTACATTAAAAATAGGCAAACTTATGAATCTTGCATTTAGAGAGTCAATTACCTTCATTACAAAACCTTTTCCCAGCATAATGCAGTCATCTATTGTCCCTGATATTTGTGACCTAGGAAAACTCTCAAACCTCAATTAATGTACATGTACTATAGTGCAATCTGCAAACTCAAGAGTTCTTTGTTGTGTTTTACTTAAAAAATATGATGTGTGCATTGCACCTGCCCCAAATTTGCCTCTTAGAAATCGCTTCTGAAGCAAGCTGATAGTGATATCCAAAGTCATTCCAATAGATGTAATGTCAACATGATCCTCTTGAAACTTTTGATTCAGCTTATCTAACTCAATAAGCACATCTGTAAGTAAGTGGATGAAAAACTAAACTTGAAATATTGTAGCCATCTCATACATTTTTTTCTCCACTAACTCTCAGTCTCTTAACAAAGCAGGCATGAGCTTAACGAATCTTTCCATGACTTTTCCTCTAGAAATCCATCTAATATGATGAATCTATAACACTTCTAACTTTGTGATTTGAAATGACTCCATTAGCTCTTTCAATTCTTCATGTCTTTTAGTAGATTTCCCTAACCATGAATAGACCTTGTTTGCAAACTTATCGATAGCTTGCAACTCTTCAAAATATGATGAAGCATCATTTGCTGCTAATGCTTATCGATGAGCGATACAATGGATATCTAATAAATGAGGGGCATGTGGACGAAGTTTAGTAGATAAACCTTCACGAATACCCTTCATGGATGATGCTCCATCAGATCCAAATCCAACTAACTTTGTCATGGATAGATTCATGTTTGCTAAAAGAGATGTCACAACATCATACATAGATTGTGATGTTCCATCCTTAATCTGTAGCAAGTGTATGAATTTTGTAGCACATGGACCTCTTCCTTCATTTTTCAAATATGTAATATAAACAATCAAATATTGCACCATAGTCCGATCAGTGCTTTCATCGACTAAAAATGAGTACTATGGGTTTTGTAAAATCTCATCTTTCAATTTTCTCCAATATACCTCCTTAGCAACTTCTAAAAATTATTTTCCATATGTTGTATTTGTATATGCTGAGTATTCATCTGTTAAAGGCATGTGAGGAGTGTTTTTATACCTGTTCAAGTCACAAATTGACTTATATACTTTCAAAGATAAATAATCTATTGCAACAAAATACATGTTCTCAATAACTGATATAATTATCTCTTTATGAGCATCAACCATTAGATCTACATGTTTTGTAATTGGAAGAGTACTCCGTTTTATTTCTCCCTCTAAAAGTTGCAAAGAAAATTTATGAGCCTCTGATGTTGCATGGATGTTTAAAGCACTAACTTGAAGAGTTGTGCTTCCATCTTTAACAAATGGAGTTTCCCTTTTAAATTTTACACACCATGAGCATTTTATCATTTCAACACCATTACAATCTTTTACATCATAATCCCATGGAAAACTCATCTTCCATTTGGACTTGAATGTTATTTTGTACCTCTTGGATGTCGGTTCCTCTTCAAGAAGTTTTGCACTATCTAATTCATGGTCCTCATCTACATGATCATATATTTCATTTTCAGAAATGTGCAGTTGATTAGAGAATTGAGAGATACCAAATGCATCAGCAAGTGAAAATTGTTTCAGATCCTTTTTTGGGTGACCAAGAGGTGGCATTTTATACCTGTAAATCATAATCAATCAACAAAACAAGAAATATAAAAAAACAGATTAATATAAAAACACACAGATTCTTTGAAAACAAGACAGTAGACAACAAACTTCATATGAAAACTAATGAAATGAAAAGCAACAAATAGATCTCACACACAGAGGTTTGTTGATCATTGAAATTAAAACTAACATTGATCTTCATGTCCTGAAAAGAGGAAAAAGGGAAAGCTAAGCTTGTTTTTCACACCTAAAAGTTATCCAATCTGTTATTGCATTTCATATATTGTTAGGACCAACTACAGTCGGTTAGGAATTAAAGACAAATAACCAAATCTAAAATAATTTGTCTTTCCTGCATAAGATCTTGATCGTAATATTCCCTACCTTAAATTTGTTATTGTATATATTATAGAGAAGAAGCACATATACTTTGCTAAAGATGCACATATACTTTGCTGGATATTACTTGTTTTTAATTGGAATTTTTACATGGTGAGTATTTTTTTTTTATTGTACTTAATCCTAATTTGAGTTAAAATTTGTATATTGCTGTCATGAACTCCTTTTGAGTTTGATCATTGAAAGGGAGACATAAATACTTCAAGTATGCTTTACTCCTTTTCAGTTTGACTCACCGCTTCACATAAATGTTCAAGCACTTGATTGCTTCTTTTTATCAGTATATCAATTGAAGTCCCAAGGCTTCCCCATGTGGGTAAAATTATTGCCCCTTATCATTAGTGAATTATGTGTAAGCAAATCATAAAGATCAATTCCAAAGAAAACACACAAATTGAAATATTGGTGAATCAATTATGACTATATTGGTAAAGAACACACAGAAGAAAACATAATTGAAATACTGGTGGATCAATTATAACTATTGAAACATAATTGGATTCATAATAATGGGCTCACTCCATGAAAAACAATCCACAACTACAACATAAAAGACACTAGAAAGCATGAATCATGCCAACAAGACCACTTGTCTTGCAAATATGCATTTTGTAATATTCCAAACTTTTCCTACAATAAATTGGAATATTAATTTTTGCTATTTTCATTTAGGAGTTGAATAATTAGGTGAGAAGACCCATTCATAATAAAAACATGGATAAAATCCCTCTTGGTATGAAAGGGGATCATCTGTGGAACTAGATTTCACACCCTCATGTGTGAAAGGAGACATCTGCAAGAAGGCTAGGTCAAGTTTGACCAAGTCAAACATCACAGATGTATGAGGTGGAAAGCATCTTTTGGGACAACACAGAGAAAGAGGAGGGAAGTTTCCTTGATGGAGGAAACCCTAAAGAGTGGGACCCATGGAGAGGGATCTCTCATGTGTTTAAAAGGAGGGTAAGGCAGCCATTTTTTCTCATGCATATGATTATTGATTTTATGTCTGTTTAGACTATTTGCAGTCTCCGACTATTTAGCTGAGTTGCAGTGTTGTTTAGCATGAGGGATTCCTGTTTAGGAATTATTCTCCTTCTTGAGAGGCCAATTGAGGGATTGCACTTTATTTCTCCACATCCAGGCTCAAGGCCAAAGCCATTCCTTCAGCTATAGTGTTATTTCTGCTCAAGTGTAACGTTGTGTTGTAGGGTGTTGCAATGGAGGTTCCACAACACCTTTCCTTGGCTTGTTTTTCGAAGGAAGGGGGCCTTATTTCCTTTGGGAGATTAGTAAGGAAGGATTCTGAGCATATTGCATATCTTGGCACTTGGCCAAAGCATTCTATTCCACCTACAGTGCAATATCCCTCAGTGACTGCGTTAATTTCAGAGCACACTTCCAGTGAGGGTTTGCAGTGTTGATTGGAGGGTGAGATCTTCAGTGTTAGGATCAAACTTTCACTTGGAAGATCCATTGGAGGAGGATTTTTCATCAGTTGCAGCATATTCAATCTTCTCTATACAGTTCTAGTTTTGAGTTGCAGCTGCTACCCTGCAACTCCGGCATTTTGCCATTTTTTTATATTTCAGCCAATCCTTCTCAGGATTGTTGTATTATTGTTTCCAGGGGTTGAGAGCTTGCCCCCCCTCATTTCTTGAGCCATACATTTTCATATATTTGTATTTATTATATTCATGTAGCAGTGCCTCCTATAAACTGCGCAGTCATAGCCATGGCTTTTCATATGTAGCAGTATTTCTTCATTTCCTTGTACATGTGTTGTTGAGGCTCTCATTGTCTAGCTTGAGTGATTGATTACTCAAGGATTTGTACTCTATTTATTGCTATTACATCATTTTTTGGTTATCATTATCTTCTTGTCTCACAACTTAATAAAATAACGCTGTTGTTCCATTTCTTGTTCGAGAATTGTTGCAGTCCCTTCATCGGGCACTTTTTGAAGACAACTAAGTGTGGGAGACCTGTTTAACCCACCTAGAGGGATTTATTTTGAGCCACCTCTTGGATTTAAGTCTTAGATACATTGATATAAGGGATCCAAGTCTTGGTTTCAAATCCCGTAGCAGCCATTCCTGGAAAATGCGTTTTCCAGTCATGCCTTGCTGACAGTTCCCATTTTGGGATATTACAGTGGTATGAAAGCATCTTTCTTGGCTCAGCCTGTGAGTCTCAGCCCGGAAATATAAAATGAGATCAAAATGATGAAGAATATGAGATTTCTCTCATCAGTATTCAGAAATAAGAAGAGCCTCTCCAAAGAGGAGGAGAAAAAAGAAGAGGAAGGACTATGCACTTCCTATTCTCATGAAGAAGAAGACATGCATGAAGGACACTTGGATCATCAGATTCTGAGTGATTACCTTATTGAGTACAAATCTCAACCTAGAGCCTTCAAGGAGACTCTATCTTTTCCACCATTCATCTAGTTGAAAGAAGAGAAGAGACCCTGCAACAGAAGAGAAATCAAAGGCAATAGATTTATGTTGTCTACCTTTGATGGGTTATCTACAGCAAGAGCTTGGGTGAGGAAGCTAGAAGCCTTTTTCCTGCTACATCTTGTAGTGGAGGAAGAAGCTATTGAGATCTCAGCATGACACCTAGAAGGTGAATCCCACATTTGGTGGTTCAACCAATTGAGCTATGCAAGAGTGCCTACTCTTGCTAATTTTTCTCAAGAGCTGATCAAAAATTTTGACAATAGAAGATCAGAAGAGGAGGAGCCCTCACCACCACTTGAGGAGTTTGGTCCTAACGCTGTCACACTCATGGAGGAGCAGCCACATGCATCAACAGTTGGGGCAGACAACACACTGGAGGAAGGAAATCTTGCAGCCCTACAGGAGATTCCAAAATCTCATCAAGGTATGAAGGAATTTCCACTATCCATTGTTGCAGCAAATTCTTTTGATAGTTGTGGAAATTTTCTTCTACATTACCAAGGGTCAAATCACACTGCTACTTTAGAGAAACATGATTGCACTGCACTGTGAAAATGGTTCAAGGAGGAGATGAACCATCACCCTCATACACCTTTGTTGAGTTTCACAAAATCCTTGGGGTTGGGGTGTGAACTTTTGGAGGATGGAACAAACCATGACACTCCTATGGAAGACCATGAAACCATCCTTGAGTTGGAGTATGAGACAGCCACTGCATCCTTGGAGATATTTACAGCACTGCCAAACCATGATGGAGAGGAGATGCTACCTTCATCATATTTGGATCCTTGTGGATTCAACATAGTCATGGGTGAGAGATCTTCTCTAGGAGGTCTCCAAAGAGCGGCATTCCAAACTTTCATGGAGTGCAAAGAGAGAGATTTGGTTTGGAATGATGGTAGCCCTTATGAGAGGAGTATGAAGGGGAAGAGAAGGAAAATACATCCACAATTGGTTGAGTGGATGTGGTTGATAAGCAAGGAGTTGGGAGGATACTTGCAAATATATGACACGGGGCAGTAGGAAGCTTGGTTGCGCTGGCTCCTCTTGAAGGAGTTTGGCCATCACTTGGCATATCCTTTTCCAAAGAGGATGGGGAGAGAAGAGAGATGGCAGGATGCTTGCATCATTAGGCAACATGGAGTATGGAGGCATGGTGTTGATGTGACATACATATCATTCATTATGTCTTCATCACATGAGTTGTATAATGGGAGCATAAGGAGGCAACAAGCACTTTGGTTGCTTGAGATGTGCTTGAGAGAGCAAGGGAAAAATTGCTCTCACATGTTATGTGATGTTGTAGGGGTATAAGTGGGCACTCTCATGGTGCAAAGGGGCTACTCCTTGGCCTTGGATGATTTGAGAGAACTTCCATCTTGGGAGGTATTCCATGTTTACAACAACATTACTAGAGGAGTCTTTGACAAGGAGCATGTCAAAGAATAGAGCTTTGTATTGACAAGAGCTTATTTGCATGAGCTCACAACGTTGTCACTTTGGAGCAGAAACTTATGGATGGAGTGTCCCCAGTATCACTTCACATTGGATGCACTTGGTGAACAAGGAGGAGGTGAGGATGATAGAGTGGTGGATAGAGAAATCTATCACTATGACATATTCTTCTTGACTTGGATTTCCAAGCATGAGGAGGATCTTCTTGCAGCACATGGTTCATTCCTCTTCATAGTATGCCAAAAAAATATGGAGGACTCAGTCATGGATCCATGTACCTTTTTACTTGTGGCATATGGTGAGAAGTCTGTTTTTACATTTATTGATTTGCATACTCTTACCATTAGCATGCAGTGCATTGCTTCATAGGAGGGCAAGATTTTCACATTGCTCCATGATCAATGTTGGGCCAAACCATATGATGGAGGCAACCATCTTTTATATGGCCTTGGGAAAATGTTTTATCATTACATGTATGTTCAGTTTTTATATCCAACTAATTTCCATATGATGACATACATGATTAACTATGTATCAAGAAAAATTTTTCCATGTAATTTTCTGAAGCAGTGGTTTGGGAAACTGCGCTGTCACTATTGGGAAAACTGTTGGTACCTTCTTGCACCACATGAAACCTTCATAATTTTCCTCATTTTTTTGCTGATCATGACTTCATTTGCTGATATGGATCTGATTTTTATTGGAAGCATGATTAGGAGAGAGGCACATAAGTTGGGTGTGTCCTTGAGGGAAGAGAATTCTCCCATTTTCTGCACTCATGTTCTAATGGGAGCATGAGAGGAGATATGGCCACCACATCCACCTATTTGTTTTCTTTTGAGGTGGGCCATGAGTTTGATAGCCATCCATTGTATAGCCATGGGCAAGTATTTGATCATGTATTGTTGACACATTCAACCATTTACTATTCATTAGTAGATGTGATGATTTTTGTATGTTACTTGCCATACTATTTTCTGAAGTTGCAGTGGATGAGACTGCATTGTGTCCTCTTGAGATATTGTTTGTATCGTGTATCATCATGTAAAACCTTCATCAAACTTCTCATTAGGATGTTCTATGATTATCATGTCCTATTCATCATGGATGAAACATTTTGGGCCAACTTGTTCTTCAATGTTGGAAGAGGAATCCTTGGAGGATTGTCTTTCATGTCGCCACTTGAGGGCAATACTTTTGCAGCCCAGGATCAACACAAACTCTACACTTATCATGAGTGGAGCGGAGGAAAACATGGGGTAGGCGATGACGCTTACCATGTTCAAATTTTCAGCCCACCTTCATTTCCAGAGATTGAGGTGGAAGGAGATTTTCAGGAGTTGCCATGTTGGGAGGTGACTCATTTTGTCTGGATGATTGTTTGGGGATGGAGGATCCAATTGGGGAAGATGTTTTCCCGAAACTTTTTAGTCTCCATGCCTTGGGGGAAAATTCTCAGTTCTATCCTTGCAGTTGCTTGAGGACAAACAACAATTGGGAGGGGAGGACTGTAATATTCCAAAATTTTCCTACAATAAATTGGAATATTAATTTTTGCTATTTTCACTTAGGAGTTGAATAATTGGGTGAGAAGGCCCATTCATAATAAAAACATGGATAAAATCCATCTTGTTATGAAAGGGGATCATCGGTGGAACTAGATTTCACACCCTCATTTGTGAAAGGAGACATTTGCAAGAAGGCTAGGTCAAGTTTAACCAAGTCAAACAATGCAGAGGTATGAGGTGGAAAGCATCTTGTGGGATAGGGTAGAGAAAGAGGAGGGAATTTTCCTTGATGGAGGAAACCCTAAAGAGTGGGACCCATGGAGAGGGAGCTCTCATGTGTTTAAAAGGAGGGCAAGGCAGCCATTGTTTCTCATGCATATGATTATTGATTTTATGTCTGTTTAGACTATTTGCAGTCTCCGACTGTTTAGTTGAGTTGCAGTGCTATTTAGCACGAGGGATTCCTGTTTAGGAATTATTATCTTTCTTGATAGGCCTCTTGAGGGATTGAACTTTATTTCTCCACATCCAAGCTCAAGGCCAAAGCCATTCCTTGAGCTACAACGTTATTTCTGCTCAAGTGTAACGTTGTGTTGCAGTGGAGGTTCCACAACACCATTCCTTGGCATGTTTTTTAGAGGAAGGGGGCATTCTTTCCTTTGGGAGATCAGTAATGAAGGATTATGAGCATATTTCAGATCTTGGCACTTGGCCAAAGCATTCTATTCCACCTACAGCGCAGTATCCCTCAGTGACTGCGTTATTTTCAGAGCACACTTGTAGTGAGGGTTTGCAGTGTTGATTGGAGGGTGAGATCTTCAGTGTTAGGATTAGCCTTTCACTAGGAAGATCCAATGGAGGAGGATTTTTCATCAGTTTCGGCATATTCAGTCTTATCCATACAGTTCCAATTTTTAGTTGCAATTGCTACCCTGCAACTCCGACATTTTTCCATTTTTGTATATTTCAGCCAATGCTTCTCAGGATTGTTGTATTATTGTTTCCAGGGGTTGAGAGCTTGCTCCCCCTCATTTCTTGAGCCATAAATTGTCATATATTTGTATTTATGATATTCCTGTAGCAATGCCTCCTATAAACTGCGCAGTCATAGCCATGGATTTTCATATGTAGCAGTATTTCTTCATTTCCTTGTACATGTGTTGTTGAGGCTCTCATTGCCTAGCTTGAGTGATTGATTCCTCAAGGATTTGTACTCTCTTTACTGCTATAACATAATTTTTTGGTTATCATCATCTTCTTGTCTCACAACTTATTAAAATAACGTTGTTGTTCCATTTCTTGTTTGAGAATTATTGCAGTCCCTTCATCGGGCACTTTTTGAAGACAACTAGGTGTGGGAGACCTGTTTAACCCACCTAGAGGGATTTATTTTGAGCCACCTATTGGATTTAAGTCTTAGATACATTGATCTAAGGGATCCAGGTCTTGTTTTCAAATCCTGTAGCATCCATTCCTGGAAAATGCGTTTTCCAGTCATGCCTTGTTGACAGTTCCCATTTTGGGATATTACACATTTATATACAATAAAAGTGTGGATGATTATGTTAGCCTTGTCAATATTCAAGAAAAGGGGATAGATTTGGGATGAATAATCATAGATGCAATCTTCTCAGGAGAATTGATAGGATTTTGTGTTGAATGTATTTGCAATTATCATGTTACAAAAATTAAGAGTTGTAATTAAGAAAAGGATCTGGTTGCAAATGTACTCACACACCATGTAAACCTAACCACCTACAAATAGTGCTTTACTTGAAATGGAAATTTCCCATCTCCCTTCTCCAGCAAAGACACAAATATATTGTATGAAGAACCTCGTTATGATATATATGACACAACTATAAGAAAGCATGATTTTGAGGGTTGGTTGATTTTGTATGTCTCAAAATGATTCCATCTTTGGCTAAAGGGTGTTTCTCTGCCTTTGGTCATGTTTTCTAGGAAAAATTTAACAGAAATGAAATTAAGGATCATGGGCCCCAACTGTATGTCAGGCTAGAAGAATGATTCATACACATATAATGTTCAAAATATTGTGTTATAGATAGGAAAATGACAAGAATCTATCAAGGATGTACCTTGTGGAAATACAATGGCTGTAGTTGGGTTAAACCATGTCATCACTCCAAATGTTGATTTGACAAAAGGAAAAGAAGCCAAATTCAGTTTGGGAATATCAGAGCCAAAGCTACGCTCTCAAATTTCTGAAATTTTGAGAATTCCCTCTTAAAGCAATTATGGTGTAACCTCTTCATATTCATTAATAATATCAAGGAAGCCAACTTGGAGAAAGTCCCATCAAGTCTTGGGCATAGTTATAGCAGAGCCAGAGTAAAGAGGTCAATAGAGTGGATGAAACAATTTTACAGTCCATTAGTCTTCTTGATATCTTGGACAAAGACATAAATACATCCTGCATGAGAATAAGAGAGTGGAATTCATAACATTTTCCCAGGCTAGTGAAGATTATCAATGGAAACTATATCTATGCAGGAGTAGAAGAATACGTGAATAACATCTCAACTTTGTTAAGGGATGCTTGATCTAAGTTGACAGATGTAAATGGTGATTAATACAAAGTTAAATCACCTCTCGAATTGGCTTAATGAATGTTGAGCACTCACACAAAAGGTTATAAAACTTGTAGAATGTTGAAAGTTGATTCACTATAATCATGTATCCAACTGAAAGATACTGCTATAAGCCTAGCATATTTAACTATTGAAATATGAATATACAAGCTTGAATCAAATTAACGGACTGAAGGTTTATGAATCTAAGGAAATTTAGATTTAAGATCAATAATCACACCATCTGTTGTTGAGATGCATGGAAGATCAGGGCATAATAAGAAGTGGAAACATTTGTTTTGGATAAGGAAGGAAAAGACCCAAATCTTGAAGGCGAAGACACTAAAACTATATTATCAAGAGTATACAGAAAAGCATAGCATGAGGACCTTTTAGATAAAAAACTCAAGCCAGCTTGGCATTGCGATATTCAAGGCTCAAGGTTGCATCCAATTGTTACTGGAGTGGACTCTTACACCCATGCATTTCTCTATATTGGTTGATATTTACATATAATCTCCATTTATTCATTAATGTATTAGAGCTTTGTTAACCATTTGCAAGACAATGAAGGAATTTAAAGCCTCAAAATCATGTTTTTACAAAACTCCCTTTGCTTAGCATGCTGAAACATGACTATTCATTTAGTTTTTTATAATTTTACATATTCCACAACATATTCCTGTGCCTTTGCTATTTTTGCGGGGGTTAGATTTGAGATCTGAATTTCTTAGCACTAGGCAAAGATTCCTTAGACAAGGGGAACACACCTTTGTGTCATTCAAAGGATTTGACTGGAAAATGGTAATGTGAATCGAATTATTTCCCCTATCAAGCTGTGTAAGGTCTTGAATATCAGAAGTATTCAAATCTTCCCCTTCCCCCGCTCGATTGGCTTATTCCAAGCGGAAAACCCTTATGTATGTACCAATAAAAACAAGATCAGGTTGCAAAGCTCTGGTATTGATTCTAGATGCAAGTATTGTACATAAATTCAGGTTGGCTTTGGACTGTCATCGGTTTATATGAGATGAATCTGTTATTCATGTGGCTTGTGTGGTATTCCCTTTTTCATATTTTTCTCTTTTAAATAGCGTTGCTGAGTTGGGACTAAGTTAGTGACTCGAGAGAGAAAAAATTGATCACAAGTTGAGATTAGTGTGCCCTTCAAAGGGAAAGATGAGTATACGGGCTCAAAAAATTCATGAGTCAATGTATGTTCGAGGCCTAAAATGTCCATAAGAAGGGCCATGTTCAGGGAAGAAGGAAAAGGTTTGATTTTTTCTTCACAAGAGGCAACGAGAGGCAACGAAGGATGTTGAAATCCTGTAAAAGAAGACTCCAAAAACTAAATAGATATCCTGATCCACCTTTAAATTGCAGTCTAGCTAGTAGCAAGATTCAGGGATTTTGATTGAGTACCTAGTTGTTTATGCATTTGATTGAAGAATATTCTTTTGCTGAGTTCCGAGTCCTGACTCTTGTCCTGAGCAGTGAGGAATCCCAAGTAAGGAAGACTAAAAGCCATTTAACACCCATTTTACAGAATACTAAAGTTACTTTAGATTAGAAAGAAATAAATCCCTCAAAATTGGGTGATTCTGGCTCGAAAATCGCCAAATTATGGGCAACAACAGGATTAAAATTTCACTAAGACCTGCCAAAAAGTTAAAGAAGGTTCAGAGAGTTGAAACACTGGAAAGTTTCTAAAATATATGGAACCAAATCACTTGTAAATCCTCGTTCTCTCTTAGAATTTGGGTGATCAATATATTTAGTCTATAAATCCCAAAACCCTTCCCCTTGCTGGCAATTTCATGTAACAAAATAGAAATTGTAGAATGTATTAAACAATAGTGAAAAAATGGCTTCGTGTACAAAAGAAATGAAGTTTCAGCAGGCTTGATGGCTATGTACATTTGTGTTACTTGACAAGAGTTTAAAATGAACTAAATTGTAAATTAAATAGAGGAAACTTACAAAAATTTAATACATGTAGAAAACGAAGAACATAAACTATGAAACTGTGCATGCAACTATGTAACTCGACATGCCAGAGGAAATTATGATTTATTGCAACTATCTTATATTTTTATTGCAAGTGAAATTTGTAACACCGATATTGAAAATAAGGAAAAAAACACCTTATTCACAGTTTCTATTCTCCAAAGTCGATGTATCTTGAAAACTCCTTTTGCAAGCAATCCCTCCGCCGATCTCCTCACGCTCAAATTCAAATATGAGTGAAAAATATGGATCCATGATATGAGTGAAACAAATTCAGAAAATTGTGCATATTCAGTGAAACTGAATTATTAGTTCCCAATAACATCATCAAAATAAAAATTTTCTTATAAAATATATGACTATTAAAAATTATCGTGGATGTAGAAAGAAAAACCTTAATACCTGTTCCAGACTATTGTCTGGTTACCGCCATATGTGAAATACTGGTGCAGGAATTCTTTGTTAAGGCGTTAACGACTGGTCCCTGTGTAAAATGCATTTGGAGAGCGCTGTTAACTGGTCCCTATGGAAAAAATTTGAATACCACAGTGAGGAATGGCTCTTTCACTACAGGTTGCAATTGCAAAGCTGAAGTGAGAGTCCAGGAAAAATATCAACTACTAAGTTACTAATTAGGTAGGAAGTTGCACAATGCAGACTTGCAGTTAATAGAATTTGGAAACTCAACAACCTTTCACTTGCATTTGCAACTTTCCATTAATCTCCTTCAATGCTGCAACCTGCAACAGCCTAAGTCCAGTCAGTGAATATACTTACTATACTTAAGAATTTAAAAAAATGTGAGTGGCTCTCACAGGTTACAACACTTCTGGTGAAATTTTATAATATTATTCATTTTTTTTTTAAACTTGTAAAAATCCAAATTAATTTTTTTTTTGACTGATAAATTCCTTTCCCTACTTCTCTGACGTGCCAGAGGCCCTTTGAAGGGCTCTGATGTGTTCAATTTTGAACACTGATTGGCATCCTCCGTGTCTGCCTCTTTCATCACGGTATAAATTCTACCAAACTTGAAGGGATTAACGCAAAACAAAATTGGTAAGTCATTCATTTCCCCAAAGGCTAAATCAAGGAGATGAACTTCAACGAGGTCACATATTCATTATGGACGCTTTTGCGGATTTTTCATGCCATGGAATTCATTGGGTCTGTTAGTCATGCATAAATATTCTCCACCAGAGAATCCAACTAAATTCTCCTGTGCTTACCATGCATGGGTTTAAATTTCATGTATTTATTTACGAGTACCTTGTGGTGATAATATTCTAAATCTTTTAGCACATATGAGGGATTTGAGTTTTGGAAAAAGAAATTATTTTATGCTGATCGAGCTCTCCATATGTCTTGGTCTATATTTGTGCATTGAAGATGAGATGAATTATATGAGTAAAATTTCAACTATATGTTGCACTAGTGTTGCTGTCTTTATGGATAAAATAGAGTTTTTGTTGGTGTAAAACAATTTTTTTGGAGGAGAGAAATCATCAGTATTTTTCTCCTTAAAGGGCTATTGCACACTAGTTGTTTGCTGCACATTTACAAAAATATTTTGCAGTGACATTGTTATGCTAGTGGGCATTTTTTCTTCTCTACAAGTTCATAGTTGTGATCATTTTTTATGGAGAAAATTCATGGATTATTATAGTTATTAAGCACTCTAATCTTATCTACTGGTGGAGACACATTTAAAATCAGTAGGGATAACTTGTCTAATATTAAGGTCTATCTACAAAATGCACAAGAAAACATTGATTTTTTGTAGCTTGAATCTCAGCTACAATAATAACAATTACAGCAGTGGAGTCATCATTCTGAACATGTTTGTTCAGAACATTGAAAGATACTCCCATAAGCAGCAAGTCAATAATGTTGTAGTTGATTCACATTCAATGGCGATTTCAAGAGAAGATTTGTATGCAGATGCAGAAGCTCAAGTTCCACCTCCAAAGCCCATCATCAAATCTTGGGAAGAGCTTGTCCGCAACAAGCACAAAACTGGTCTTGGATATGACAAGGATGTGTCCTTTCATATTCCACACTATTGTAAGCCCATCCAGTTTAAAAGTGCTGGATTTATTTATGACAGTTCACCTTCAGCTATTCCAGATTCTGCTTCTCTTCCACAACAGATTGTGAAATTCCAACACTGTGACCGAGTTAGCCATATGAAAGATCACTATTTCAGTCTTCACCTGTGCAAGCACCATGGTCAACACACTCATTCTTGACACAGATTCTTCAAAAACAAGCCTCCTGCATGAACAAATATTCATATTGGATGGATCGCATCTTGGCAATGGGCATCAACAACCAAGAAGATGTTTCAGTCATATGTTAAAAATTGTTCTAGAGTATGAACAGTCTTGTACTTGAGTTTTCTCCATCATGTCACCTTGTAACTGACAAGGGGGGAAATTATGGTCATGTACAAGCTTCCAAGCCACTTCAAGCGAGCCTGAGCCACAACCTGCCATACCAGATTCAGAGTCGTAGCCAGAGACACAATAGTTCAAGCGAGTCTGAGCCACAACTTGCCATACCAGATTCAGAGTTGTAGCCAGAGACACAACAGTTCAAGCGAGCTTGAGCCACAACTTGCCATACCAAATTCTAAGTTGTAGCCAGAGACACAACATTTCAAGCGAGCTTGAGCCACAACTTGCCATACCAAATTCTAAGTTGTAGCCAGAGACACAACAATTCAAGCTAGCTTGAGCCACAACCTTCCATACCAGATTTAGAGTTGTAGACAGAGAGACAAATGTCCATGAGCATGCCTTTGGTTGGTGGTCAACCTTAAACCATCTATGCGAGGTTGAGATTCTCCCTCTTCAAAGAATTGGGGACACTTCTTCTAGAAGAAGACTTCACCATCTTGCAAGTTTTGGAGGATTTTTAGGAAATGCATCGAGCATTCCATAATTGTTGGTCATCCTGAAACCATCGCAAGTTATAGACCTCCCTTCTTCCAGGTTGAAGGTCTCCCTCTTCAAAACATTAGGATCACTTCCTCTAGTAGAAGATCTCAACTTCTTGCCATATTTGGAAGAGTTCCAGGAACTGCAGTAAGCTTTCCAGTGTTGGTGGTCATCCTTAAACCACCTCCTTATGACAACATTTCAGAGAGCACATTCAGCCTAGTGATGCCATTTTGTATTACAAATCTCTTCTTGGACTCACACATACCCCTTTGGACTAAGGGGGTGGAATGTTGGACACCTAATCCTTCTAGGGTTAGTGTGGAAGCTCAAGAGACTTAGGGAGTCCAAGTGACCTTGGAATGTGGAATCCAAGAGTCACACCTATTGTACTATAAATGTATATCATTGTGAATAATATGAGATCACACGCTTATCTTTCCTATCTCTGTCTATTCCAGTCTTGTGTTTGACACTAATATTCCCTAATTTGATCACATAGGTAGTAGCATCATGTCCCAATTCACATAATATCTTCTACAAACAATTAGATTATGATGCTTCACTTTTCCAAAATCCTCTACTTTTGGTTTGAAAATATTCTCTTTGATTTCTCCATCCACTCTTCTCCTAATTGAAAGTGTCATTTCATCTTACAAACATGCCTTGAACACGATTTATAATTTGTTCTACTCAGTACAATTATTCATCAAAATTTCCTTTAGCTTCCAAATAATTAACATAAGATATTGGGTTGTAAAACAAGAATATGCATCAAATCCGTTTGATTCAGTGCTTTTGTATAACATAGTACTACGTGAATTAGATATGGTGACGACCATGGAAATGTTAGTTTTTGGTAGTAGTAAATAAGTGTTCTAGTCTCTATGATGTCTAAGAGGCTAAGGAACATGATATATCCAGAACCTAGAAAATGTTTCGTGAAAAAGGCTTTGGAAACAACTTAATTAAATTAATTAGCCAATAATTAGAAATTTCCTAAGTCTAACTTAAGAATATTGGTTAATTAAAGTGAATTAATTAAGGGAGTTTGATTTTTCTCTAGAGACTTCCGTAAAGTTAAATAATAGAGTCAAGATGATCTTAGCCATTGGTTGAGATGTGATTTTGGCCATTGAGACTCCAATGAGAGATTATAAGAGCAGGTTGAAGGGTTTGGAGAAGGCTATTTTGTGAGCAGTTCGACTACGCAGTTGTAGGTATTCAACAAGGGTGCAGTTGAAGCTAGGGAAGCATAAAAGGAAGGGGTTTCAACAAATATTTGGGAGCAGGAGTCCGAAGGAGATTTCCTTAGTATTTTCGAGTGTTCAGGAGATAGGAATATTAGGCTAAATTCATTTCCAGAGGAGTCCACATCAACTAGTGTGAGTAGCTATATTTATCATTGTGATTTGTCGGAGGAGAACACATTTTAGTTGCTAGAGGCTTGATCTATTTTCTGGAGGAAGAGCGAGTAGATTCCAAAGGTATAGGGAGGTAGGATGACTTGTAGGAAAGTGATTCTGAGGATAAATGAATTTCAGGAAAGCAACAATGTGCATTTCCCAGAGGTAGTTGGAAGAGGAAGTGCGAATAGCCTCAAAGAGCGGGAGTTGTTGGGAGAGGGCCAGATCTAGTGGCATAGGGAGAAAGTTAGTATCCATATTATTTTTCTAGTTGATATCAGTATTTGACAGAGGTTTTCCAGTGAAAGGAAACTAGTTATAGTTCTCCTAATTTGCTGAATAATAATAAAACCCTCATATGTTGCACTGGTTTTCCCTTTAGGGTTTTTCCATGGACATTTGTCCAAAAATAACAATGTCATATTTTATGTGTGTGTGCAATTTTTCTCAGTTCCAGTTTTTATATTCCACAACATTTTTATTTGTGAAGATTGTAGTTGTGAGTTATTCATTATTTCTCGTAAATAAATTACAGAAAACAAATAAATTGCATAATTTAGGAGAATAATATCTAGTAATTTCAATCATGGAAATTTCACATGGTATTAAAGCAGTTCAAATTAGAGAGGTTCTAGAAGTGAAGGAAGCAAGGGTTGTGCGGTTCAGAGGGAATCTGAAGCACACATAACTAGATTTACGTATGCCATCCAGGAAGTGTGAATTGCAAATGTAGGAAGAGATAGACATGTAAGAGTTATCTTGAGGAGTATAAAGGATAATAATATGATCCTTATAAGTAGAGGATTTATTAGAGGCACACACATCTACCTAGATGATGACTTGACTCTTTCTCAACAAGATCAACAAACACATGAGTGGGAAAATGTGAAAGCAGTAAGAAATGAGGGAAAATAGGCATGGTTGAAGAATGAGAAAAATCAGTGACCAATTCCCAAATTAGAAATAGGAAATAGGAGCCCCACTAGACTTCTTATAGGTAGTAAGTTGGAATTGCATAGGTTATCCATGGAGAAGATGTCTAGGGTTGGGACCCATAACAGAGGGAAAGGATATTATCATTCTTGTAGAAACACATGAGCACGATGGATGCAAGGTTCCAAATTTCGAGGGTTACAACAAGATTTCAGTTTGGAACAAAGGGAATGTGATAGGAAAAGGATAGGGGAGTCACAGTGTTAATAAGTGTAAAATAGGGTGGAATTGTAAAAGTAGAAAAAGAGGATCCGAATAAACAATACATTTGGATGCAAATAATAGAGAAGGAAGTTACTTTCAGGTTGGCGACTTGTTGCTTTGCCCCAAAAATCTCAAAGATATATAAAATAAGAAATTTGGATAACGAATACTCGTATGCCTCATTGAAGAGAGATATATCTTTATTCAACCCTCTTGGGGAAATATTGTTAATAGGCGACTTTAATGCAAGGAAAGCTAACAATAAATCCCTCCAGTTGAGCAATGAAGAAAGAGGAGCAAACAATCCCCTATGGTTGGAAGAAGGGGGTGGTCAACCTTGGGAAAGGATTCACAAGATAAAAATTGGGGGTGTGATGCACTTTGGGGAAGAATTACTGGGGCTCTGTAGTTTGTTTAGCATGGTTATTTGTAATGGAATGAGAAGGTGTCAAGCTTCAGGAGGTATCACATGCAAAACTTACAATGGTCAAAGTGTGGTAGATTATGTAATCTGCTCTCAAAGTTTCACCTCTAGACTACTGAAGTTTGATATTGTGGACTGTCCTATTGAAATGAAATTTGAAAATGCCCCTCTATTTGTTAAGCTGAATTTTTCCCATAGTAGTCCACACAATAGGAAAACTCTTGGAATACAAAAGAAAGCTCTCTACAAAGTAAAAATCCTCATAAATAAGGAAAATAGGGAAAGGTTCAATGCTGCTCTTAAGAAACAATTTCAGATTATAGAGCATGGCATTGTAGATAAGACAACCAATAAGGCGGGTTGCCTGTTCATTGCGGTTTGTTGCTCCAAAAAATTCATAGGGCCATAAGTGCATGAAAAAAGGTCTTGACCCAAGAAGGGAACTGCAAATAATTTTCTGGCAAATCTATGGCATGATGAAGAATGCAAGGTAGCTAGGAGATCTCTAAAATAGAGAAAGTGGAGCAAAGAAAACAAGAAGAAATATTAAAAACTAGTACAAAAAAAAGAAGAATATGTAATTGGAAGACGACATGATTAAATCTCTCTTGGAAAGAACAATCCCAAGGGATTTTGTAAAGAGCTACAACAAAGGAGAAAAAAGACTGAAAAACAATATTATAGGTGGCCAATGGTTGGAGTATGTGAGGCTCCTCTATGAGCGGGTGCACGAGAAAGATACTCCCCCCACATTGAATACTTCAGTGGAACTATTCACGGAGGATGATATCAAGTAGGGAATAAATAATTTAGCAAGTGGTAAAGTAGAAGACATAGATGAGCTTAAAGATGAATTGATAAAATGGGGAGCTGAGCTCCTTGCTACTCATTTAAAAGGAATTTTCAATGGGATCATCCAGGACAAATTTCCGGGAGAGTGGACTACTTGTGTGGTAATTCCTCTCTTTAAGAGTGGAGATATCAATAACCCGTCTAACTACCGCACTATTATGGTCAACCCCCTCATGGGCATGTTTTTTGGGAACATGATAGAGAGAAGAATAAACAGTTGGGAAGAAAATAAGGGAAAAAGGGAAAAAGGACAAGCATGCTTTAGACTTAGACACTCTACCATTGACCACTATATCACCCTTAGACATTTTATAGAGAAAGTTTGGGACATGGCAAGGTGAAACAACCTATTGTTGTTTTGTGGACTTCAAGAAAGCCTTTGACATAGTGCCTAGAGATAAACTATGGAACATGATGGAAGAGTTGGGTATCCTAGATGAGTATTGAGAAACAATTCATAGGCTTTATGAGAATGTTAGAGCTAAAATCAGAACAGGTGAAGGAATGTCTGAATGTTTTAGTAGTGATATTGATCCGAACGGAAAATGGCATCAACTCATGTTATTCATCTACCCATATTATCCATCTACCCATGGAATTTACCCATGGTATTGTAAATGGCATTGACTCATGGTATTCATCCACCCATGATATTTATTCACCCATGGTATTATAAGTGACCCATGGTATGTATCCACCCATGGTATTCATCCACACATGGGATTTACCCATGGTATTGTAAGTGGTATCTACCCATGGTATTGGCCCATGGTATTCGCCTATGGTATTGTATCTCAAAAAGGGCTATAAATAACAAGCCTCACTTTGTAAAAGGACAGATTGTCCACCACAATGTAGCTTCTACAGTTATTCTCTGTTTTAATAAAACAAGTTTCTTTGTGGTTTTATTTTCTTTGTGTTCTCTCTTTTTTGCTGGCATTATAATTTTGCAGATCTTGTCAGATCTATTTCAAATTTTTAGATCTTGGGGGCCTCCCCCCCAAGATCCGGATCAGTGGTATCAGATTCAGGTTACGCCTCCATGGGAATGAGGGTTTGAAACATATTTCAGTTTCAATGTTTTGCAGCAATCTTCAGCAAAATCCATGAATGTTTTTGGGCGGCGAGTTTTCAGATCAGATCTGAAACTTTTGGTAAAAAATTTGCAAAAAAAAAGACCAGATCTGGATTCCTTGCGAAAAAAATACTCAAATTCAAAAAAAAAATCGGTCAAATTGGAGTTTGGATGAGGGAGATATTGCTAATTCAAAATCAGCAATGTTGAAGCAATTTTTCTGACGACAATTCATGGACGGCGGCTCTCCTGTCATTTTTCGCCATTTTAGTACAAAATTTCAAATAAATGGAGATAGATCTGAGCTCCTCTTGAAAAATCACCCAAGTTCAAAAAAAAAATCGGTTGAATCGGAGTCCGGATGTGGGAGTTATCGTTGATTTAAAATCAACTATTTTTTCAGAAATTTTGTGACGGCGTGCCAGTTCCAGCACAAATCTGAGAGTCTAGAGTCTCCAGATAGTAGTTTCAAACACATGAAATGATGCAAAATGATCATTCCATTTCCAAAAACAGGTTATAAGAAATATTCTGAGTTATATTGACCGAGTTATGCTCATTTTAAATCTGGAGCAGCATTCGGAGCGGGTTCCCTTTGGAGAGTGCCCTCCCACCCCGCTTTAGTAGGCACCTGCTTCACATTCATCAGTTTGATCATAGCAGCGTTCGGCTTGGGTTATTTGGAGACGTGCCCTCCCACCCCAAGCTATGTAGGCACCTGCTACTTCATCAACAATCAACATCACAGTTATGGGTCAACTACACAAAATCATTTTCATCGAAGTCCATTTGCTAGGCCGCACACTGTTAGTCACACAGTTGGTCACAAGCATTACATGGTATCTCTATCCTCGGATCTTTGTTTGTCATGATTTTGGTTCATCCACAAACCCACACTTCATCGAAGTCCATTTGCTAGGCCACACACTGTCAATATCACAGTTGGTCACAAGCATTACAGGGTATCTCTATCCTCGGATCTTCGTTCATCATGGTTATGGGTTAACTACACAAAACCCTTCTCTTCAGTGGTTCTTCATATTCAACAAAGGATTCTCAGGAGGGAACTTCACGCAATGGAGACCATTGCTTCTTAAGGAGGGAGGAATGATCCGAATGGAAAATGGCATCTACTCATGTTATTCATCTACCCATATTCTCCATCTACCCATGGAATTTACCCATGGTATTGTAAATGGCATCGACTCATGGTATTCATCCACCCATAATATTTATTCACCCATGGTATTATAAGTGACCCATGGTATGTATCCACCCATGGTATTCATCCACACATGGGATTTACCCATGGTATTGTAAGTGGTATCTACCCATGGTATTGGCCCATGGTATCCACCTATGGTATTGTATCTCAAAAAGGCTATAAATAACAAGCCTCACTTTGTAAAAGGACAGATTGTCTGCCACAATGTAGCTTCTACAGTTATTCTCTGTTTTAATAAAACAAGTTTCTTTGTGGTTTTATTTTCTTTGTGTTCTTTCTTTTTTTCTGGCATTATAATTTTGCAGATCTTGTCAGATCTATTTCAAATTTTTAGATCTTGGGGGCCTCCCCCCCAAGATCCGGATCAGATATTGGTGTTAAATAGGGATGTCCTCTATCTCCCACTTTGTTTGGTTTATATATTGATAGGCTGGAAGCTTGGTTAAGAAAAGTGGATGGAGAAGGGGTTCATCTAGCAAGCTTTGTGGTAAAGTTGCTTCTATACGCAAATGATCTTATCCTAATCTCAAAAACAACGCATGGATTAAGAGAACACTTAAAGGCCTTAGAACACTTTTGTCAGGAGGTTGGGATGCAAGTGAACATTAACAAGACCAAAATCATGATTTTCTCTTTAAGTAGAAAAGACAAACAACACACTTTTCTTTTCGAAGGTAGTCCTCTCGAGATAGGGAAAGAATACAAATATCTTGGGATTGAATTCCACCAAAATCTCAGTTGGGAGACTTGTAGGGCGAAAATAATTTAGGGAGGATGGAGAGACTCATACTTACTCCGAAATAGGTGTAGAAAAGTTGACCTCTGGGATTGGAAAACCAAGAAAACCCTTTTTGGTTTGTTGGTTATGTCAGTTGTTCTCTACGGTTGTCAAGTATGGGGAAGTAGCATGTCAACTTGTAGCTAGAGGTAGTTAGAAAGAACATAGAAACAACGAATTACTAGCAATCTCAAAGTTAAAGCCATAATCCTGTACACAATCCTTTTGGCGGAAGCACGTACTTTTCCATTGGAGGCAACAATGATAATCAGGTTAAATAAGGCTAGAAACATGGATAACCAGTGTTGGCCCAAGATAGCTATGGAAGAGGGATTAGATTGTAGGAATAAAACTTGGATGAAGCAAAACAAAAAGTGGTTGAGTAAGTGAAATATCAAGCTGCATGAATGCCCTAGCACCAACAAAGTAATAAAAAAAATTGTGATGGAAAAATTTAGGACTTCCTTGTGGACCAATCACAATGGTCGTAAGAAAGCATGCTACATCAAAGAGTTCAACCCAACTTGTGACCATGGTGAGAAAACATATTTAGGAGCAACTATTAAAGGAAAAGCAAGGCTGCTAGTGGGGTGCTAGTAGCAGAGTTGAGGACAATGTCACATCACCTTAGATGCGAGACTTGTAGGTGGAATATCCCCAAGGAAGTTTGGGAAGAGAGGACTTGCATTTTTTGCGATAAGGGTGTGGTGGAGACAGAATGACACTTTGTCATGGAGTGTGGAGCGTATAAGGATATCCACAGAAACAAAATGACACTTTGTCATGGAGTATGCAACATA
Source organism: Pinus albicaulis (assembly GCA_034641835.2). NCBI lineage: Eukaryota > Viridiplantae > Streptophyta > Pinopsida > Pinales > Pinaceae > Pinus > Pinus albicaulis. The sequence goes on along the minus strand of CM076571.1, from coordinate 263,102,505 downwards.
TAAGGATATCTACATTCAATATGAAAACAATCTAAAGATTGATAACATGCACCATCTATTAGACAAAAATAAGATCAATCAGATTACTAGCCTTCTAGTCAAGACTCATCGCAGAAAATCTCGAAAGAATCATAGGAGAAGATCTCAAAAAGAACATAAAGATTATTAGATCAGAGACTTTTGTGATCCATAAAGTAGATAAATGTCTTTTCGGATTAATCACATCATTAAAATTTGGTTAATAATGCGATTAATCCAAAAAAACATTTATCTATAATATAAAAATGAGTCAAAATTGTTATCCTAGTGAACATCATTAAAATCATTGATTTCAAAAAAATCCTTCATCGGACGATTCCGATTCCAAAGAAGCCTTCATCGGACAGAAAGCAGAAGCGTCTCGCCCATGTTCGTATGGAGAACCTCTCCAAGGTAACTTTAGCGAAATCTTTTATGACTTACGGAAGGACGGGGAGGCTTGTCCTCATACCAGTCTTTTCTTGAGCGGAGGCTTAAAGGGTTCTGCTATTTTTTTATCCTCGCAAGTAATAGACTTCCTTCAAGTGCACGCTTAACTTCGCCTGCGCAGCAATTGCCTTTATTTGAGTAGGTTGCGAATTTAATTCCATTAGAATATTTTGACAGACAAATTCTGATATCCCTATGCTCAACATTTATTTTCGCAAAAGGTTCTTGTAGTTTAAACCAGAATGTTCGATTTCTTCTGATCTATCTCATCCATAAATTAAGCTTACTTTGAGTGAATATGCATAAGATTTCAGCCTGTCAATAATTCAACAAATATTAAATATCTTTGTAATATTTAAGTTCAAATGGTTAGGATGAGAAACAAAAATATATTTAGATAGATTAATTTTATGATATTAAGTTCAAATAGTTGGGCGCTAAAAAAAAATATTATATGGATTAATTTTATGATATGTGATTAAGATTCACATTAATAAAATTTCCACAATAAATTAAGTTAAAATGGCTTCAACTCACTATATAAGCAAAATAGAATAAATATAAAGAAATATAGTAAATTAAAATGAAATAAATTTGAATTTGATATTTCCATTTTGTTTTTGTGTAATTCTTGTTATCATAAAATTTAGCACTTTAGTGCAACATTTTTCATAAGGGTTAAGACCAGTGTAACATTGGAAGTGTTAGATTTTAGTAATCACTTCCCTCATTTTGGTCAAGGATGAATCCAATAGAAGGGAGACTTCCCTAGTAACCTCCAGGAATTTTGGATGAATCCAACACAAGGGAGGCTTCCTAGTAACCTCAAGGAATCTTATAGCAAGAAAAAATCAAGTTTTCAACCTACTTTATTAGCTACTTAATAGCTCACCACTAGAATATAGTATGCAAGGTGAGAACAAGGTGGTTGATTCAAGGCTATTTTCATATATGAATGTGTGAAGTATACAAGATAGTTTATGATATTAGCAAGTTCAAATAGCTTTTGTAAAATTTGTGCATTTTTTTTAAACTTCAACAATATATCAAGTTACAACAACAACAATCATTTTGAACAAATATATAATCAATAAAAATTAAAGGTGAATTTATGAATTAAACTAGGGTTATGCAAACACAAATTTTTGAATATTGAAAGAGAAATAATAGTCTTAATATTCAGTATGTCTAGCTCTAAGAAGGCTGTAAATTAAATAAAAAAGTTAATATATGACACTAAGACGAACTTTTTAACCATGCAAATGCTCAATAACCCTAAACATCTAGCTATTATATGGCTAAAAATGCATATTTTTCCATTACAAACCCCAATTTAATTCTTAAAATAATAAAGATAAAAATCAGGCTTTAATAATTGACTATTGGGAGTTAGACTAATGCCTACTATTTTTTGGGGGGGTTGGAGGCTAATGGAGTCAAAACCATGGACTCCCTTCAAGAAGGTCAAGAATGGGTATTGGGTGATACTTAAGGTTGTCCACTACTAACCTTAAGATATCCTCCTATAGGGTGATATCTAGCGTTGTCCACTACTAACCCTAGAAGATCTTATTATGTCCTTGGACAAGATTTTAAGAAAATCTCAAGGGAAGGTTCTGCACTAGAAAAATTCCAAGGGTGTACAAGCTACCATCTATTGAAGAACAATACATGGAAAATGCTCCTTCACCACTTGGTAATCCCATTTGCACTTAATACATTTAATAAAAAAATTCACAAAGACATAAAAAAATACTTACTAGGTAAATCAATGCTTGTCCATAAACCCTAACCATGGAATATCCATCAAACTTGAGAAATGATCCCAAATTCATCTCTCCAAGAAGTCACATAATTCATTCATCTATAGCTAAATGTTGTACACATGAAATTGAAGAAAATATTTAGATAAATCATGTGATACATTTCTTATTCATATGTTAGACACAAATACATCATTTTATGACTCTCGGTTTCATCTTCCAAGAGGTTTCTTGGACTTATCGTGAATCTTCACATTCTCTTGACACTTTTTATCCTCCTCCCAAGTGTATAATACAAATCTACATAATCCCTAATTATTGTGTTTCCAACATCCCCCCACCCCCGCTCACTTTAGTATGAAGGGGTGTATGCATGTCCAAGAAGAGAGCTAAAATATGGAAGTGGATAGCAGCAAATGGTTATGGGTAGGATAAGCCAAAGTATTCTATTGAATGGTGGTTTAAGGATGGCTACCAAATTTAGAACTTCGCTCAAACTAGTTCCTGAAACCATTTTGTATTTAGCTAGAAGTTGATATCTTTTACGAAATGAAAATGATTTCTAATGGTGGTTTATAAATGACTACAAAATAATGAGATGGTGGTTTAAATATGACCACAAACTGATGAGATGGTGATTTATGGATGACCACAAACTATTGTCTAATAGTTGTAATTATTCTACTAAGTGGTGGTTTACGGACGACCACAAACCAAATAATTCTTATGGAACATGGATTTGGCTATAGCTCCGACTTTAGCTCTAGCTCTAGTTGCTGACTTTGGCTTTGGTTGTGGCTCAAGATCTCTCTTTTTTTTGTTTGATTGATGAGACTTCAAAACTTGAAGCGTGATTGTTAATCATTGACCCCCCCCCCCCATGTTAGATATAAGGTGAGAAGTTGAAAGTATTTCCAGGGCAAGATTTTCCAATACTTAGAAATAAATTATATAGTATGACTAATATATCTTCTTGCTTGTTGATGACCATTTCCAAGAAGTGATCCATACAAGGTGAATATTTACTCTTTCACGATTTTTGTGACTGGAACATTTGTCCAATGATGATAATTCTCTTTACATCAATCACAAAGATGAATATCAAAACATTTATCCTTCATGTGGCCAACTCGAAGACAATGCTAGCATTTAGGAATCTGGTGTGGAAGTGGGGTGGGAAAAGATGAGTTTTCTTAAAGGAACCCAACACTCTGGAACTAGATTGGTTTGGAGTAGTTTGGAATGGAAAGGTCACTTAATTTTCATATCCAAAACTGATTTTGTGTTTCTTATTGATGGATTTTTCCCAAAATCTAATAACCGTTTTAGGAAGTGCAAGTGGTATTTCTTCATATTAATTTGGATCTTCTCCTAAAGTGGTGTCATTGATTTGATGATGTGATGGATATTGACATGATCCATTGTCAAACTCAAAAAGAGATTTGGTATAAAAATATAACTATTTTAAACTGTTGACTATCTTGCTGCAATTCATATTGTTAGAGTTGTGACTCAAGATGGAGAAAATTAATTTCGTTCTATGAATCTTGTAAATAGGTTCAAACATGAGAAACATTTTCTTTTTCAATTTTTCTTGTATAGTCATCGGCAGAGAGTATTAGGGTAATTAGTTACTCTAATGGTTCATCAATTTAACCCATTTAAAAAAATTAAAGCTCAACAAATGAAGGAAGTCAACTTTGACTGAAAATGCACCCATTTACATTCCAATTCAACTCAATTTTAATTGGGTACAAGTGAAATTAAAAAATATCATCTGCAAATTATCATTATTCTTGATTAAAATATTGTGGTAATTGTAGGTTGCTCACGGGTCTCCCACTCTTTAGTTGTGATATTGACCATCTAGTTCAGGGCTCATTTGTGAAGGATTTTATTTATAGGATATGTGGGACCTTTCAGTTGGCCTTGATGATCTTTATATTTTTTTATAATTCAAGCATTCAAATTTTCTTCTTAAAGAGAGTTATTATGGAGCCGCTTTATGGAAAATTTCAGTACATTTTGAGCATTCTTGATTTGAAAATGGTCTGGATAACTTGTATGTATTTCAAGAACCTACCACTCAGTTTTAATTAAAATGATCTAGCTTGTACTTGACAATTTTGCCGAATTATTTACTTGAAAGTGGTGTATGAATTTTTACTGTTTATGTGTCTTAACTTCATTTGTTCTTGTTGTAATTTAACATGTATGACAACAATATAATGCAGCAAATAATAATTTAAACACAACAACAATTTTAATCTAGGAGTTCACCCGAAATCTTGTGGGCTACATCTCCTTTGAGCTTTGTCATCATGACTTAGCTCTTTGGGATTATGGTAAGTATTTTTTACCAGTAAATACTTAATTCCAATGAATACACCAATGATTCAAAGGACTGAAAATACCATAAATATCCCTCAATTGGCTTTCTAAACTTTGTAAACAGCTTTAGGCTCTTGTTGACACGATTCCTTCTGTCGGTGCACTAAGCTACTCTGAGCTTCTAAATGGAAAATAATCCCTCAGAATTCTGTTTTTGTCACTGAAACCACTCCTATTGTATCCAACACACATTAGACAACAAATATCAACTGATAAATTTCTCAAATCGAGCACTGCGTCCCCAATATAGGCTATCCTCCACGGTTTTCCTAGGGCTGCCCAAAACTCCACATCAGCTTCTCGAGCTCTATAAGTTCTCAAAATATTATAAAATCACTTCCATTGGTTTTAAAATGTCTGAAATAGTCAAGATATACTTTTCATTCATAAAAAAAGGCCTCCAGCTGCTCTGGTTTCGCCTCAATCACCTATTGGCACCCCTTGGCACTAGGGTCAATGAAAAATTCTCTGCTGAGTTTTCGACCTATAGAAGTATTCAACACTTGCTAAAACCTCTGTCATTAGATTCAGAATGATTTTTTCAAGCAATAATGACCACTGGTTCACTGCATATGGTCTCAAGTAGCTTTGGCTAAGCTTTGCTCTGCTGCTGGCAAAAACTAACACTAATGGCCCCTGGAACTTTACTAAAGCTTTTCGGCCTTCAAAATTTCTCTACAGGCTCTGAAAACCATCTCATCAGATTCATAACATCTGAATTATCCAATTTTGACTATTGGATCTTTGGAATAGGCCTCTAGCTCCCTTGGCTAGGCCTCAAATTGATTCTGCCTCATGGTGGCCTTGATGGCCCCTTCATCTTCCTCGAAGAAAAAACTACTGAAGGTCACCTCCATTTTACCTAAAACCTATCCCAAAGTTTTCAAGAGGTCGAAGAGACCCAAAATTGACTAAAATTTCGTCCAATTTGGTTCAATAATGAGGGAGTTATGGCTTCTGCAACAAAAATGCCCAAAGTCCCCCAAAAACCCCACGAAAAGTGGAGAAACTGCAGATAGAGCTCCAAAAATAGAAATTTTCCAAAAATATTAGAACCCAATCCATAAATAGCAGTAACATTTAGTGTGGCAATAAATGCGAGTTGGGGCGGTCACGTGTGACCGCCGCCCAAACTGCCATTTAAACTGTTTAAATGATGTTATATTAAATGTCACAAGATGGAGTGGGCACATGGCTCCGGAACCGTCGGCACTGATCGCCGAACTAAACGCTAACAAACCGTCACATTTGAACCCTAGTTATGAGTCGAGGTTTTATGAGGTTGGGGCCAGCCCTTAAATTTTCCACCGGATGTAAATTTAATAGTTAAATATGTCGCGGTTCCAATGTTTAATAAGACTTATCATGTACCCGGTCGGTTGGGCCTGTGGGCTGCCGGCCAGACCATTCGTGATCGAAACCTGTAACTTGAAAAAATTTTTATAGTGCAATTTTTTTCCCGCCTGGGGCCACGTGGTGGCCTCTCGGTCTGCTACGTGGTAGCCCGTGATAGGCCCATAAATTCCAAAATCAAACAGACATCCAACCCCAAGCTGCCATTTGTCCACTTTTGATAAGCCCGAATGAAATATTCTAGGGAATATCCTAGGGAATATTTTGAGGAATATTCCAAGAATATTCCTTGGAATATTCTTTTAAAAATTTTTCCAATGTTGGAAAGTCAAACTTGGTCAACTGAATTTTGGAGTTTACTGGAGACTTCAAACCTGAATAAATTTTGCATATGACCTCTGTTTTGCAAACCGTTTGCGGCGCCAGAATCGCAGCGACGAGAATTTTCCGATCGTATAGGTTTGGAACTCTTATGAGAACTTTGAATTTTGAGCTATCATTCTGGTCCATGATCGAGTTCTGATTACACCTCCCAAATGAGAAGCTTTTGGACCCCAAAAGATCTCTGGAATACTGAAACTGATCTGTACAGAAAATAAGAATACTGCACCCTCTTCTCTTCAGCCTAAATTTTTTTTCCTTACATGGCAAGTGACTTTGAACCACAACTAGAAAGCAATTCACACTTCCCTTCCTCTATGCTTGTCCTCCTGTCAAGAGCTGTCTTTCTTTCACTCACTCAGAAAATTTCTGGCGAGAAATTGCAGAAGTAAACTGAACATCGCAGCCTTGATCAATGATCCAAGGTGGCTAAAACATAAGTCGTGCAACATGCGACATCAACAACAAGTCATCATAAAATGTGCTATACAATTGACACAAAATCAATGTAAAAAGTGTGCAACACAATCGATACAAGTCAACAAACATGTGTGACACAATCAACACAAGTCGATAAACGACATGATACATCTTGAAAAACACATGTGCATGTATCAATGTACAATGAACCTATTTACAATTCGCTATTTACACATACAAATTCCATGTACATGTAGACCTTCAACTCTTCCTTTCAAGTACCAACAAGTACATAATCCCAAAAACATGTGGGTGACTAAAGAGCTGAACTAAAAAAATATTGCTGCAATATATGTGAGTATCATACTCATATTTTACACCTCCATGGCGAAATTTTGCAACAACAAGGAAATTCCTTCAACTGAACCACATTTATATGCAATCTTGCATTAAACTTTTCAACATAAATACATGCATACAACCGAAATGTGCATATGTACAAAGGAGTATTTCTTATTGTGTTAAGAAGTCCATCCACTTATGTCCAAGCCACCTCCATGGCGACTTTTGCTGCTACAACACTTCTTCATGTGAATCTTCCATTTTCACATCGATAATGTAATCTAGAGTTCCACTTATGCCAATCTTTCTGTCCTCTTGCTGTATGTGCTTTGGACGACTAGTTGGATGCAAAGTCCAAAAATGGGAGACAACATGTCCCCTCTTTTGGAAAAATGTGCAAAAATCATGCACCTTATTTGAAAGTTGTCTTTGCCTCATTTGCTTCCTGTATGCTTTCTTCCTCATCTAGCATCTCGATACAACATGGTTAAATCCACCACAATATGTACAACAAATATTTCTTCCATTTAAGCATGTAAAATTATCATGCTTTGCAGAAACACAATAAAATTGATCATGAGAAGATTTATACTTCTTGCACTGCTTTGAATTTTCATCCTTTTTGCCTTCTTGAGGAGATGAACTAGTAGAGGCTACAAATTTCATTTGCAGACTAATATCATCGTTCTTGTTTTGAAAACTGTCTAAACTTGCATACTCGCCATAAGATGCATGTCTACCATCTTCTTGTTGCAACAAAGGCTTAAAGAAATGGAAATCATCTTTGAAACAAATTTGACATATTTGCATCTTAGAACTTGGAACAAAATTTCTCTTTAAATTAGCCTTAAATGCCTTCATGGATTTGGAGTCTTCGCCATTAAACTGCACATAACCAAGACCAAGATTCTTGGGTCGTTCCTAAACCGAAACAGGTTCAACCATTCCTTGTGCATGCTTGTCTAACCCCTTTCCTTCATAGCCCATTGTCATCATTAACTTGGACCCTATACCTCTTGTATGCTTCTCAAAAGAACCAACACATCTTTCTAAAGAGGTAACTGAAGACAAATTAGAATGGATTACCTCTTCCTCATGAATTTTCTTCGTCAAAGCCTCTTGGCCTTGATGGAGTTCCCTCTCCATATCATGCAATATTTGAAGAATTTCTTCCTTCTCTTCCTTCATGGCAAACAACTGTTCACGAAGTTCAATGATTTCTCTTTTATCCTCAAACAAAATCTGTACCATGTCCTTCAATATAATAAAGTCATGCTTCATATCATCATCAAAGAATATTTTGAAGGAGGAAACTTCACTTGTAGAAGTTGTCATTATGATGTCAATGAACAAAAGGAACTTCAAAAAAGTTCTCAAAACCTTTCAAAACAAATGACAAGCTTTTTAACCAAATGGCTGTAGAGACAAACTCTTATTCAAGCAACCAAACAACAAACAAACTCCAAGAGCTTCTTAACAAACAATCGTCAAGAGGGTTTGTTCCAAAAGTGACCTTGAGGTCTCTCGGGGTAAGGAATATGCCTTCAACTCTTTCTTCCTTTTTGTTCTCTCCAAGACTTAGCTAATCAGTAGCTATCCCGACAACTCAAGCAAACTCAAACAACAATAAGTTTGCAAATAGTAAAACAATCAATCTTTTACACTGTTTAAACACATTTCAAGCAATAAAATCAAGCAACCAAATGCTCTGTCAAGCAAGAAACTATGCTCTGATACCAAACTGATCTGAAAATGGTCTGGATAACTTGTATGTATTACAAGAACCTACCACTCAGTTTTAATTAAAATGATCTAGCTTGTACTTGACAATTTTGCGGAATTATTTACTTGAAAGTGGTGTATGAACTTTTACTGTTTATGTGTCTTAACTTCATTTTTTATTGCTGTAATTTAACATGTATGAAAAAAAAATAATTCAGCAAATAATCATTCAAACACAACAACAATTTTAATCTAGGAGTTCACCCGAAATATCGTGGGCTACGTCTCCTTTGAGCTTTGTCATCATGACTCAACTCTTTGGGATTATGGTAAGTTTTTTTACAAGTAAATAATTAATTCCAATGAATACAAAAATGATCCAAAGGACTTAAAATACCATAAATATCCCTCAATTTTCTGTCCAAACTTTGTAAACAACTTTAGGCTCTTGTTGACACGATTCCTTCTGTCAGTGCACTAAGCTAATCTGAGCTTGTAAATGGCACAAACTCCCTCATAATTCTATTTCTGTCACTAAAACCACTCCTGCTATATCAAACACACATCAGACACCAAATATCAATTGATAAATTTCTCAAATCAAGCACTGCATCCCCAAAATAGGCTATCCTCCACGGTTTGCCCAGGGCTGCCCAAAAATCCGCATCAGCTTCTCGAGCTCTAGAAGTTCTCAAAATGTTCAGAAACCACTTCCATTGGTTCCAAAATTTCTGAAATAGTCAAGATAGACTTTTCATTACATCAAAAATGGCCTCCGGCTGCTCAATCACCTATCGGCACCCCCTGGCACTAGGGTCAATGAAAACTTCTCTACTGAGTTTTATACCTATAGAATTCTTCAAAAATTTCTGAAACCTATGTCATTAGATTCAGAATGATTTTTTTAGTCAATAATGACCACTGGTTCACTGCATATGGTCTCAAGAAGCTTTGGCTAAGCTCTGCACTGCTGCTAGAAAAAGCTGACACTAATGACCCCTGGAACTTTACTAAAGATTTTTGGCCTTCAAATGTTCTCTACAGGCTCTGAAACCATATCATCAGATTCATAACATCTAAATTATCCAATTTTGACTATTGGATCTCTGGAATAGGCCTCTAGCTCCCTTGGCTAGGCCTCAAACTGATTCTACCTCATGGTGGCCCTAATGACCCCTTCATCTTCCTTGAATAAAAAAATGTATAATATCACCTCGATTTGACCTGAAACCTACCCCAAAGTGCTCAGGAGGTCGAAGAGACCCAAAATTGACTAAAATTTCATCCAATTTGGTTCAATAATGAGGGAGTTATGGCTTCCGCAACAAAAATGCTCAATGTCCCCCAAAAACCCCACTAAAAGTGGAGAAACTGCAAATAGCGCTCAAAAAATAGCATTTTCCCAAAAATATTGGAACCCGCTCCATAAATAGTGGTAACAGTTAATGTGGCAATAAATGCAAGTTGGGGCGGTCACATGTGACCGCCGCCCAAACTGCCATTTAAACCGTTTAAATGACGTTATATTAAATGTTGCAAGATGGAGTAGGCACATGGCTTCAGAACCGTCGGCACTGACTGCCGAACTAAACGCTAGCAAACCGTCACATTTGAACCCTAGTCGCGAGCAAAGGTTTTATGAGGTCGGGGCTAGCCCTTAAATTTTCCACTGGATGTAAATTTAATAGTTAAATATGTCGCGGTTCCAATGTTTAATAAGACTTATCATGTAACCTGGCCGGTCGGGCCTATGGGCTACCGGCGAGACCACCTGCGATCCAAAACCTATAACTTGACAAAATTTTTACAGTGCAATTCTTTGTTGGCCTGGGGCCACGTGGCGGCCTCCAGGTCTGCCACGTGGCAGCTTGTGATAGGCCCATAAATTCCAAAGTCAAACAGGCATCCAAGCCCAAACTGCCATTTGTCCACTTCTGATAGGCTCGAATGGAATATTCTAAGGAATATTACTTGCAATATTATTTTTAATTTTTCCAATGTTGGAAAGTCAAACTTGGTCAACTGAATTTTGGAGTTTACTGGAGACTTCAAACCTGAATAACTTTCGCATACGAGCTCCATTTTATGAACTATTCATGGCGCCATAATCGTAGCGACAAGACCTTTTCGGTCGTACAGGTTTGGCACTCCTTTGAGCACTTTGAATTTTGAGCTATCATTCTGGTCCATGATCTAGTTATGATCAATTCTAATGTTCCCTAATTTGATCGCCTAGGTAGTAGCATCATGTCCCAATTCACATAATATCCTCTATAGACAATTAGATTATGATGCTTCACTTTTCCAAATTCCTCTACTTTTGGTTTGAAAATAGTCTCTTTAATTTCTCTATCCACTCTTCTCCTAATTGAAAGTGTCATTTCATCTTACAAACATGCCTTGAACATGATTTGATACCTTGTTCTACTCAGTGTTAGGGTCCTATAATAATAGGATTCATAATTTTTGAATTGACTTTGATTAGTCTTGTAAATATGTACATACTTTGCTTTCTGCAAATTGTTTTCCCATATCAGAAAAATAAAAAAATGTAAAGAGGGTAAAAGTCCTAAAAGAAAAATCAAAGGACTTGAAAGAAAAAATATCAAAAAGAATAGAAAAATGGACCCCAAACAAAAAGAAATAAAAATAAAACATGAAAGTGATGCAAATCTAAATGTCACTACTATTTACTATTACTGAAAAATAAATATTGTGTGCAACTTGTTAAAATTCCACAATCCATGAAGGTTAAACAACTTAATCTTAACCTCTCATGCTTTAAATTTCATGCTGTTAGATAGAGAATAAATATCTAGCCAAACAGTTTAATCTTGGCAGATCAGTAGTTAGGTAGAGAATGATAAGGAGCTCAACAGCTTAATCTGAGCCCTTGGAAGAAATAAGGATAGAATTAGTTAGTTTGATGTTTTAAAAGAAAAATGAATAAGGGTTTGCAAGCTCAAATGCACCCATGAAAATGTTAGGGTAGCAGATGGGTAGGTACAAGCAGTTTTTACAAACATGAATAAGCAGAAAATTGGTCATTTTATTTACTAACTTCCTTCAAAAAATCACCCCCTTGTAAAAATACTTCATTCCCTCCATTTTCATTATTTTCCCTTCATTTTTCCCTTTTTCCCATTATCATCCATTTTCCTTTGCAAAAATCCCCTTTTCCTAAGTTTAAAACACATTTTACTTAAGAAAAGTAAAAACCCTTTAACTAATTCCCCTTTTGTTCAAAAAACACCCAAAAACCCAAAAAATAGTTGTTATCCTAAGTATAAATGCTAAAATATTATGTTGGGACCCATTATGAAGAAATCTATTTGCAACATTATATTTTTACACTATACTTAGTGTATTTTGACATTCTGCAGTTGTATTATATTTTTAACACTAACTTAATGAATTAACTCCTTATATATACCTTTTAGCCCATATTAGATATAATTCACTTATAATTTATCTCAACCCATATTTCTAGTTTAACCTATGTTTTATTTCCCCCACGTGTTGTATAATCCTACTCATCCCATAAGTTAAATTATTAAATCATGTTAATTAATCCCGGTCCCATTATATATAATCCCCGCCGGTTCTAATATTACACTTACATGCATCCCATTTGTTAATACATTAACCTCCACCTATCATAATGCACTCCTGACTATGTATTAAAATTTATTTTAAATACATATTTAACCTCCTTCTGCATTGAAACCTCGAGCCCCATGCCATCTTACCTTGCATCTCCATCACATCATCCTTGCCGTTCACTTTTCAACCCCCAGATCCGATGGAAATTATCCCTTATCTCACATTTCATTACACGACGATTAACCTCCCTTAAAGCTTGTGATAAGCATGGTTTGCGGAATTTCTCTCCCCTCTATGTGTCTTAATTGTATTGGATCACACCGATCAAACTGATTCCGCTTACCACCTTTGAACCCTGCGAAAACTGCTTGGCGGTTTTTTCCTCCTCTGCCCCCAAACTACTCATCCATATGAATTGACCACACAATCAATGCATTCACTATTGAATCAAATTGTTTATAAACTGCTCATTTGCACTCTTTTACTCTTCTGTTACCGTTTTTCACACAGAAGAAGCATTGCATACCGAAACAAATGCCGCCGACTCCGTTTTTAAGCCTAAATGAAACATAATTCACCAATTTGATTGCTACAAATAGTGCATAAGTCATCTGAGTGCCTATAAAGACCATCAAAAGCTTCTAAAAGCTTTCTACAACCCCAGAAACCCTCCTGCACAACAACACTTTAGTTTTCCCAGGTATTCTTCAAAAAACCAGACCCATTCATCGATCTAAAAAAAGTAATACAGTTAATCGAATTATTTAGGAGCCTTTAAACCTAAAGAAAACCCCATCTGCTTCCTAAAATCCTTTGTTTTGTAAACCCTGAGCAATTATTTCATAGATTTTGAAACCCTGGACTATCAAAAATCATAGATTGAGTAAACTGTATAAGTTTAAGCCATCTACAAACCTGAGAAATCCTTTTGTGACCTTCAAAACCTTTCCTACAGTACTTAGGCATCATATTACATGATTCATGTGTTGGGCCACTACAGTGAAGTATTTTCACTTGTTACTTTGTCAATTTGTTATGTTTTCCATCAATACTTGAATGTGTTCTAAATCCAGATGATAAATCAGGAATTGTTATTTAAGAATATGTTCAAAGCACTCTGTTTTGAATGAATATCATTTATATGTTTTCCACTGATATCTAGATTAGGGAACCCTTAATTACTCCCTGGTTTCAATTGACCTCTGCCTTTTCGTTCATAATCCAGATTTAAGAACCCTTTATTGCTCTTTTATCCCGATCAAAACCATTTTCACCATTAGCCTTGAGATCTGAAGTGACTCAGCTATCTTGCCCTGTAAAAATTTTCCTTTAGAACTTGATCCTGATCTGACTGCTTGACACACTTACTCTATTTTTCCAATGGGATACAGACCTATAGCTATCCATATCAGTAAGTGATTTCACCACCAAATCAGATCAAAACCAAATACCAATTTTCCCTACATAACTAGCCTAAAATCAAATACAATCAACAAAGATAAATCATATAGAGAGAGCCCTCTCTGAGCATTAGGAAGGCTAGATTCTAAGGCTTAAAATTAGGTTTGTGGTTACCTCTAATATTCTTTAAACACAAATAAAAAATATCACAACTATTAAGAATTATTGGAGTGATAACATACTGGAGACCATACCGGGGAACTAAGCAATCCTTAGTGTTTAAAATAGATCTTAAAGGAAATATTTTCAATTACCTTTTCACCTTAAGATTGTTTTAAAGAGTTGTGAGTATATTTTCATAAAATCGTAATTCTGGCTTCCAGAAGAGTCTACTATACCAGGTCCAATCCAGATCCACAACCTATTATCATAGTAGATAATCTTGACATAATTGGAAAGAAAAACAAAAAAGTAGAGAGTTTAGGTAATACTATTTCATTGGTCAAAGAAAATTCTCTTCCAAATAAACTATCAAGTTTACAAGACATAGAATTTGATTTAAATTTTGAACAATATTTATTTAGAATTAAATCAGAAAGTGACTTACATAATACTGTAATAGATATTGATTTCATTTCATTTGTTGAAACTAAAAAGGAAACTGTTTCAGTTAATTCTGATCAAAATATTTTTGAAGTTTATGATAAACTTGATGCCATAATTGTAACTTTGCTCAAAGAAATTGATGAAGCTTATTTACAACATTCAGTTGAATTGACTACTTTATCAGCCTATACCCCTAAGCCTTCTACTAGTCATTTAGATACCAGTCTTTTAGAATATGTAGGTTCATCCTTATTTATTGCCTCTTCATTCATTATTTCCACTACACTTCATTCCACAGATTCATTTTTTCCCAAGAAACTATTTCAACCTAGAATTTTATTTCCATCTTCCACCAACTCAAGTTCATTCCCTAGTATTTCTACTGCTTTTTCTAGTACATCATTATCATTTCCAAGCAACTCTTCTATTATCCCAACTTCATCTTCTAGTATATCAACCACATTTGCAAGTACATCTTATTATATCCCAATCTCATCTACAAGTGCTTTAACTACATCAGAAAGTACTTCTAGTTGTTCACCAAGTACTTCAAACTTACCTCCTAGCCAAGCTAGAATCTAAGCCATGGGTGCCAGATATGCTCCCTTGGTCCTACCAGCATAGTTACATAACATGCCCTAGGATTATCAAAGAAAAATACTTCATTTGATGGAACTACTCATTATACTGCACAATAACATGTTAATAAGATGACAGACTGTTTTGAATTGCATGAAATTGATGATGATGATGTCCAAATGAGAATTTTTGCTCAAAATTTAACTGGTGATGTGAAAAAGTGGTTTAAAGGTTTGAATGCTAGTAGTATTGCTGATTTAGTAGTTTTTCATAGAATGTTTCTTAATAGATGGGAGAAAATGAAAAATCCACTACAAATTTTATCTGAATTTGAAAGAATAAAAAGAGCACCAAATGAAACAGTCCAAGATTATTGTCCTAGATATAACAGTATTTATAATGCAATTCTTGCTAATCTTAAACCTCCTCCAGACTTTGCCCTTATCAAATTCCCTGATGGATTTGATATAGATATGGCTTACCAACTGAGAGAGAGAAACCCATAAAACTCAGAGAAGATGCAAAGTAATGCTGTTAGTGTAGAGGCAAAGTTGTTAGCAAAGAAAGCTAGATTAAGAAATGAAAGGAGAGTGACAATAAAAGAGGAAACATCAACTTCAGATTTGAAGATAGATAACTTAGCAAAAACGTTAGAGAGAATAATGGATAGGTTAGATAATATGGAAAGGAATCCACAATGGGATAACCAACAATAAGGACCTCAAATTAGAAATCCCAATTTCAGGGAAAACACCAACACCAGAAAATCTAGAGAATCAACACTTGACCAAACAATAAGACCACGTTTCCAGGAGAACTATGCTGAAAGTTCTCATCAAAATGAACATGATAAAGACACTTGGATCAATCTAATGGGCATTAATGATGATAACACCATTTTTCTTACATAGTAAGAACAAGAGTTATATGAATTACAACAACTAAAATTAGATTCTGGTGAGTATTTTGATTACAAGAAAGGTTATGAGTTTGCAATTAATGAAGTTCATACGCAATATAAACTTAGAAGCAAGAAAAATGTAGAGCCTTCTATTAAGAAATCTGCCCAAACTCAAACAAAAAAGACAGTAGAGGCTCCTACCACTAAATTTCTACAAATCCTCCCTAGGGAAACCCAACAAAACTCTAGCTCAACTCAGAAAATTTCAAGTCCCAAAATTTCACCTAGTCCTAAAATTGTTGACATCATAGATATTGCTGTCCAAACATCAACAGATCTTCAAAAATCTGCCTCTTCCAAGACAACAAATTTTGTTAAAACAACAATTTTTCATTCAAAAACATCTACTGCTAATCCAAAATCAGCTGATCCTAAAAAAACCACTGCTAAAACAACTGCTGAAACATAAAAAACTACCAAAAATTCTACTGCATCTCAAACTATCCCTGAAATGAAAATTAAAAGCAGTAAAACAACGGAAATACAAACCGAAATGAAAAACCAACTGTAGAAGAAGGAGATAAACCCACCCAAACTACAATTACAAAAGAAGAAATAATTCAGCTCGGAAAATCACAAGCACCATTTAACATCCAAGCTAAAATTTCCAAACTGAAGATACCAATTTCTTTGACAGAGTTGGTAAAACATGACCTATACAAAACACATATCACTAAGACTTTAAATATGAATGATGGAGAAGATTTTGTAAACTTGAATGATGATTAGCCAGAATTAATCTTTGGTCCCGATGTTAATGGGAAACACCAGGATGGAGTAGTTCCTCCCTTTTACATTAGCTTAAATGTTCATGATCATATTTTACATAATGCAATGATAGATTCAGGGGCTTCACATAATTTGATGCCAAAAGCAATAGTATAAACCTTGAATCTAGACATCACTAGACCTTATAAAGATCTCTTCTCATTTGAGTCCAGTAAAGTGAAATGTGTAAGCTTGATAAAAGATTTGTTGTGAAACCAGCTCCAAAAAGAGAAGAAAAAAGATAACAATGTTACCAATGAAATGGGAACTATTACCTCAAAACGGGAACTCTAGCCCAAAAATACTCAAAAAACATGACAAAACGCCACCAAAACAAAAAGTGTGTATTCTAGAATGCATTTGTTTTTTTCTCAAGGTCAAATTTCACCTTTTTATAAAATTATGCTAAAAAAAAAATTGTTTCTTGAAAAAATGATTGAAAAAAGACCCTCAAAACAAAACGAGTTGATGCTGGCATAACAAAAAAAACATCGTGTCACACTTTTGATACATTGTAACAATGGAATTAAAGACAACATATTAGGACATTGAAAAATCGTAAAATTCTAAATTTTTTGATAGATGATGTTAAATATAAGCAAAATCATGTCTCAAGGGCTTACCATTTCGAACAATTTTTATCTATGTTGTTAAACATAAAATATCTTGACTCTAAACGACCCTAAAATTGTAATTATTTTCAACCATAACATTAAAGTTAAAATTTCACAACGCATAAAAACTTTAATGACAAGTTGTAAAACTCAAGTTTTTAAATCTTAAGTTTCCAAGATACTTGAACCATGAAATTATGGAGAAATTATATGACTTCAACAATTTTTAAAAATGAACAAGTAAATGAAAAATTTATTATTCATATATTTGTTTGTTTATATATAAAAACATGTTTTTTAATTTTTTTTTATCATTTTTCTATATTTTAAATTATAATTGTTTTAGTTTTAAGAAAATAAAAATTTAAAATTAAAATATTCTTGTATATGTTTGTTTATATTTTAAAACATATTAATTTTTTTTTAATTGTTTTTTTTTTTATATTTTAAATAATAATTGTTTTAATTTAAAAAAAAATTAAAATTAAAAAATAATGTTTTTTATTATATTTGTTTGTTTATTTTTTAAAACATATTTTTTAATTTGTTTTTATTGTTTTTTTATATTTTTATATTTTAATTTAATAGTTTGTTTGTTTGTTTTTTTTTTTTTTTTAACAATACATTTTTTTTATTATAATAATTTTTGTTTAAAAAAAAAAATTAAAATTTTTAAATAGTTTGTGTTTAAAAAATAAAATAAAATAAAAATTAATTTGCCGCCCGCTGGGGGGCCGGAGGCAGGCTGGGCAGCCCTCGACGACGCCGCCCGGCCGGCCTTTGGCCCTCGACTGGGCAGAGGGTGATTTCGAGAACCACCCCTGGTTGGGCGAAGGGTGATTCTCGGAATCGCCCTCTGCCTAGCCGGGGGTGATTCTCGGAATCACCCTTCACCCAACTGGGGGTGATTCTCGGAATTGGCCTCTGCCCAGTTGGGGGTGATTCTCGGAATCACCCTTCACCCAGCCAGGGGTAATTCTCAGAATCGTCATCCGCCGAGCTGGGGGTGATTCTCAGAATAGCCGTCTGCGCAACCAGGGGTGATTCTCAGAATCACCCTCTACCCAACCGAGGGTGATTCTCGGAATCGCCCTCTGCTCAATCGGGGGTGATTCTCGGAATTGCCCTCCGCCCAACCGGGGGCGATTCTTGGAATCACCCTTTGCCCAACCGGGGGAGATTCTATTTATCACCCTTCGCCCATCCAGGGGTGATTCTCGGAATCGCCCTCCGCCCAGCTGGGAGCGATTCTCGGAATCGCCCTTTGCCCAACCGGGGGAGATTCTCTTTATCGCCCTTCGCCCAGCCAGGGGTGATTCTCGGAATCACCCTCCGCCTAGCCGGGGGTTGGAGGTAGGCTGGGCAGCGCTGTTGAGGGTTGCCCTACCTACCTTCGGCCCCCGGCTGGGTGGAGGTAGGCTGGGCAGCCATCGATGGCACCACCCGGCTGCCCTCCAACCCCTGGCTTGGTGGAGAGATATTCTCGGAATCACCCTCTGCCTGGCCGGGGGCCAGAGGCCGGCTGAGCGACACCGTCGAGAGATTCCTGGCCTACCTCTGGCCTCCAGCTGGGCGGAAGGAAATTACAAGAATCGCCCTCCACCTAGACGTGGGTCGGAGCTAGGTTGGGTAGTCCTCGACGAAGTTGCCCGGCCTGCCTCTGGCCCCCGGCTGGGTGAAGGGTGATTTCAAGAATCACCCCTGGCTGGGCGGAGGGTGAATCTCAGAATCGCCCTCTGCCCAGCCGGGGGTGATTCTCGAAATTTCCCTCCACCCACCCGGGGGTGGATTCTCAAAATCACCCTTCGTCCAACCAGGGGTGATTCTCGGAATCACCCTTCGCCCAACAGAGGGTGATTCTCGGAATCTCTCTCCGCCCAGCAGGGGGCCAGAGGCAGGCCGGGCGGTGACGTCGAGGGATGCCCAACCTGCCTCCGACCTGCGGCTAGGCAGACGGTGATTC
Source organism: Pinus albicaulis (assembly GCA_034641835.2). Classification (NCBI taxonomy): domain Eukaryota; kingdom Viridiplantae; phylum Streptophyta; class Pinopsida; order Pinales; family Pinaceae; genus Pinus; species Pinus albicaulis. The sequence continues at coordinate 263,083,170 of CM076571.1, read as the reverse complement.
TCAGAATCACCCTCTGCGCAGCCGGGGGCCGGAGGCAGGCTGGGTAGCCCTCGACGGTGTCACCCAGCCGGCCTCCGGCCCCCGGCCCGACATAGGGTGATTCCGAGAATCTCCCTCCGCCTAGCTGGGGGATGGAGGCCAGCCGAGTGGCGCCATCGAGGGCTGCCTAGCCTGCCTCTACCCAGTCGGGGGCTCGAGGCAAGCTGGGCAGCCCTCGATGGTGCTGCCTGGCCTGCCTCCGACCCCCGGCTGGGCAGAGGGTGATTTCGATAATCACCCCCGGCTGAGCGGAGCGCGATTCCGAGAATCGCTCCCGGCTGGGGTGATTCCGAGAATCACCCTCGGCTAGGCGAAGGGTGATTCCGAATCGCCCCCGGTTATGCAGAGGCCGGCTGGGTGGCGTTGTCGAGGGCTGCCTAGCCTGCCTCCGCCCCCCGGCTGGGTGGAGGGCGATTCTCGGAATTTCCCTCCGCCCAGTCGAGGCCCGGAGGTAGGCCGAGTGACGCCGTCAAATGAAGGAGATTGGGTTTTGGATCTAATTTCAGTTTTAGGTAAGTTTTATTATACAAATTTAAATTTAAATATTTTATTTTTTACTTTTTATGTCTTTATACTAATTTTCTTACTTATTTCTTTTGTACTTGATGATTACGTACAACACTAGTATGTTGCGTACGAAAGACCCAGTGCATTGAAAATTTATTCAACAAAGAGTTAACGCTTTTGAATTCCTTCCAGATGCGAAGCAAGAAGTTGGTTTGAGGAAAGGGGATTTTAATGAATCACGTGTGGCAAAAAAAGCAAAGGAACCTCAACCACCATTATATGGAATGATTGGAAAGGGACACTTTGGAAGATTTGCAGACATGAAAGATCCAATAGAAGATGACAATGAACAAAATGAAGTAGAAAATGTTGCGGAAGAAGCCATCAGTGATGTTTTAGATGATGTTGAACATGTATTAGTTGATATTGTTGAGGAGTTATGCTTACAAACAAAGCTCATTTTTGAGATCTATTAATCAATTTTACTTGTAATGTTTAGACTTTGATATTTTATGAGAAGAATCCTTATTTTTTGCAAAAAACATGTGTTTACTATTAGTTTTTGACATAAAATTCAATAAAAATGCTATTTTCTTAAGTTTTTTTGTTAAGATTTTCCCAAAAATTAGTTTATTTAACATTTTTTTTTTAACAAAAAGTCTCTAAAAGTGTGTTTTTTACATTCTATTTGTATTGAAAATTTGTATTTTTTGTCATATCTTTCAAAATATTGGTTTTTTAGTGACAATTATTTGATGTGCTTTGAAAAATTAATTAGCAATACATAAACTTGTAGAAAATATAAACTTTATAATATTGACCCCTTTTTCATTTTTTATCTATGTGAAAAAGTGAAGATATCATTACAAATTTTTATTTTAAATTTTTTTTTTCTTTTTAAAACACAAGTACATAAATGCGCTTAAAAATAAACATCTCACGGAAGTAGAAGACATTAGAAAATGTATAGTGTCAAAATCAATCCTCTAAACGTTGGTGATGATACACCACCACTATTCAAAATCGACATAAAAAGCATTAGAGAAAAAAAAATAAAAAAATAAAAAAATTACACTGTAAAAAACATGCTAAAAAAAAATTGATTCTGCATCACCACTTTTCAAAATCGGGTGTTTTTCTTGCTACATCAAAAAGTAGGTACTAGTGCAGTTACCTATTTCATCGGTAACAGTGTTAGATATCAATGCCTTAGAAATAAGCCACTTCGAGGGGGATCCCTCCAATACATTACATGAATGAACAATTCTTGGATGATTGTTGGCTCGAGGGGTCCTGACCCAGGTTCGGTGTGCAAGGTTTGCCAACAAACCCCTATACTACTGGCCCTTTCGGCAGTGACCTGCTTGCGCAGGTCAAAGTCTCACCCGAAGTAGTATGGGTGGGTGCTGGAACCAGGTTTCCGCACCCTGAGAAAGGATGGGTAAAGCAAGCAGAGCTGCACTAGGTCCGGTAATCCCCAATTACCTTATTCTGCGCAGGGTTAATTAAGTCTCTATTCGCATCCACGTGCACTAGATCTATAGTTATATTCTTGTTATAACATCAACATAGAAGTACATAAACAAAAGATAACAGATCTAGATTTAAGAACGCAGTATATAGATCTTTCGCAGCTTAAGGACAGAAAACGCACAATACAACAATTATCAGTAACTCACATAAAAGTATTCACAGATTTAGTTCTCTAATAATCTTTCACATTCATTCATTCATCAATCCTTCCTTACAATTCCCTTCCCAACCTGCGCACACAGCAACAGGGTTCGCACATATCTGGACTTGGATCTCCGCGCACACAGGCAGTAGGAGTCCGTTCCCCAAAACCCAAACAGATAGCTTAAATCAAAATTCACATCAATAGCTCATCATATCCTACCTTTCTCAATACAAAATTCATCTCTATTTATAACAATCTAGCCTCGACTTTCCTATGATCCGCAACCCATGGTTTTCAAACCCCTAGTTTTCCCTTTTACCCAATACAATGCTTTCGGGGCTTTGACCCACCCCAAAACCCCTGCGCTAGATTAAATATAATAAAAAATATTCAAAATGGACCAGTTTCACAGCTTGTTAGGAGACCCCGTTCCAACAGTCCCCCAACACAATCTTGTGACTCGTCCTGAGTCACTGCGGTGGTGCGGCTTCTATTTGCGCCCGTAAGGTATCAAGAGAACTTCTCAGATGAGGAAGTACATCTTGACTTTGGGTAGTAGCATTCTGTTTAAGAGTGACCAACTTTTGGGAAGGCGGATTTTCAGTGACCATGGTAATGCTTGCAAGAAGCTGATTAAGGCGCTTGGTTGCGCTGTCGATGTCTTGTGTTAACCGGAGGGCTGAGGTAGTCCAGGGCTTTAGATGTTCGGCCATGAAGTGCTGTTTATGCCAGAGTTGCTCAATCTCGTCCTGGAGGTCGGTGCTGGTTTTCAATCGTGCCAAGCGTTGGGCAGGCACCAAGGTAGGCAGCGTAACGTTGATATTTTTAACGGCTTCTTCTTTTTGTCGTAAGTCCTAATTGATTTGTTGGAGGACTAGATCACGTTGGACTCGAGTCTAGAGCTGCATGGATGACTCCAACAGCGTGGCACCTTGAGAAATTTGCCCCGTGATTGTCATTGTGGCGTCTGTGATTAGGGCTATACGTTGGGCACGAAATTTTGGGGGTGTGCCAGGCTGTAATTTGGCTTGTAAGTCCGAAATCTGTTGTTCCAGTTGAGTCTTGACAGTGTGCATTTCCAGTCAAGAGGCTTTGAGAGCAACAACCAACTTTTCCACCTTATTCCTAGATGTATCCTTAGTTGTGATTCCCTCTATAAATTTTGTGCAGAGCTGGTGGATTACAGTCTCAAGCTCCGCCTGTTGTGACACGACCTGGATCACCTCTTCAGCCTTCTGTGCAATGGTGCGCTGGACTGCCACAAGCTTTTGGGTTGCAGATTGAGTGCGGTCACTAATCTCCCAGGAGATAGCGTGATGGAGGCTTTCTAAGGCGGCGTGGGGCAGCTGAGCCAAGTCCAGCTAAATTCCTATGACTTCCAGGGGCTGCGTTCTGACTAAGGCACCATTAGGGATATTCCAGAGACGACTAAACTCCCTGATTTGTGCCAAGCTGCTGTCGACTGACAGGGGTGGTGCCTGGCCTTCACTGGGTGGGGGGTGATCCCTTTTGATCTGGAGAGCGTGGAGGTCTTCCTGAAGAGAGTCGACCCCTGCCTTCCACTGGGCCGTGATAAGTGCCCACTTATCCTCCGTAGCCATGGTGACCGCGTCCACGATTTGCTCCAGGTATTCGTCTGTTAATGTGACTGTCACGTCGTAGTGCTCATAATGGGCATGCTGTTTCTTCCTTGGTCCTGATGTCGATGCCCCTGTCCTCTTAGTGCCGGAAGGAGGGGTGGTGGCAGTATCTACATGGGCCAGAGCTGTATTGGGCTGTTGTGGCGGGTTACCTCTGGGCTCATCTGTAACTGATGCCGAAGTGTCGGGGAGACATTTTTTCCAGGCGGGGGTCCACAGTGAGATCAATAGATCAATCTCTTCATCGGGTACCATATAAGGAAATTCCGTCCATGTCTGCTTGGAAAAGCTACGAATCTGGACCTGGTGCATGGTGATTTTAAATGCAGCAATATGCTTTTATTTGTCATATATGGTGGGGGATAATCGGGGTCGGGAGTTTATGGCAGTGGCAATACTACTCTGGAAGAGGACCCAAAAGACCTTGTTATCATTAATGATGCGCTGCTTATCCTTATAGTCCCATAAGTGAGCATACTGAGCGCCTTTGTACATCCCAACAGGGAGCTCCGGAACGATCGAATCCTCTGGTTTGTCCTAGGCGACTAGTGCTATGAGGAATAATAGCCATGAATAGAAGAAAGATGTCCCATGCTCCTGAGACTCATGGAAATTAGCGAGAAATTCAGTGCACAAGTATTGAGCCCAATTAAAAAACACACCCTTCGCGCACTGTCCAGCTAGCTGGATTACATAGGCGGGGACAGTCGCAACCTGGCACTTTTGCATTGTTTGTAGGCTAACAATCGAGTGCCAATCTGCGTAGCAGGGTCATTGATGGTTTGGATCACAAACCCTCGCTGATTTCGCTGTACTAAATAGGTGTCCCGGACAAACAGAGCGGTAGCGGCTTCGTACTTCTTTTCGAATTTCGCGAGCAGGTGCGACCGTTGCAGCGGGAGGCCTGTAATCTTATGGATCAAATCAACATCGATAGGGACCTTGTCGCGAAGCCATAGGCAGCCATTGTCAATGAGGGTGAGTAACTGGTGCGCCAACCGATCTGTGATGTTGTAACGGCCAAAGTGGGGCATACGGAGCAGATTCAGGAGTCCGGATCTTGCCAAGCCACATACCTAGCATTGAGGTACTACCGTGATTCCATCATCCTCATGGATTGTATCAAAGTATAATGTAGAGACCAATTCCGGGAAAGCGTCATGGTCCGCAAGATCATGATCATCGAACTTGACCTCATGGAGGCGTCCGCAGGGATCACCTAGGATGGGGACCTCTCTTGCAGTCAGCGGATTCTACAGGTAGGTGATCAAGCCATCCAAGTTTTTCGGTATTTGCATAGACGGTCTTCGTGGTCGAACGAAGGGGGGTAACTAGTTGATTGGGTTAGCCGACAAAGCCCCCTCCTGGTCATCTTGTTCTGAGGGCGGGGGCCTAGCACACCTTGGGGAACTTGGGCCTTTTTGCTGCCTGTGGGGTAGTCCCCGAAATTTGAGATTTCTCCTTGCCTTTCCTTGTGGTCCGTGGAGGGGGGACTTATTCTAACTTAGGCTCATCCTCCAGAAATTCTTCAACCTCAGGCTTAGTTGAAGCGGAGGTTTCGGCAGGGGTAGTAATCGGCATCCTTGCATGAAAAATGAATCCTTGCTCTGGGTGACTACTATCTGATGGAGGGCGTTGATCAGTCATGAGAGGGATGCTACAATTATAACAAAGTTCGTTGCTCGATTGCTTCTGTGAGACACTTAAAGTAGGCCTCTTATTTACATGAGACAATACCGCTAACTGGACTATTCTTCCCCCTCTTAAGCATTTTTCATCGGATGATAGAGAGATATTTTATGCAGGGTGAGTTTCCGAAGGAACGGTAAAAACCTCCCGTAACTCGACCTACCAACGGCTCAGGAGCCGCTTCTCTCAACGGTAACTTCTGCATTTTACTAGAGGGTTCAGTTCCAACGGCTAGTTGTCGCGTCCCTAGTGATTTAGACGTATTCGTCATGCTAAGGTTACCGATTTGTGACAGCTGCCTGTCTTCCCCCAACACAGGCTTGCTACCTAAGTAACTCTTGGCCCAAGACCAAGAGATTTTTATCATTTGCTCTACTAAGGCTTTAAGGGGGGCTGACGTCGGAACCAACTGCCTGACCCCTGGCTGCGTCGCCGTCGTAGAGGTGGCTTGATGCATGGGACCGTCCCCAAACCCTCCTCCCGGGGTGGGTTTGCCGCAGTTGCTCAGGTCTAGCCCTACTCCAATCCTTTCCTCTGGGACCATAAAGAGGGAGTCCTTTGTGATATGAATACAACGCAACGTAGAGGCTTCTCCTAGTCAGGTCTGCCAAGCTTCTAGATCCTTACTGGGATCCTCAATATCTTCCTCGTAGCATGGTACAGTGTCCTGGGTTAGGCTGTCCCTATCTCGCGCTGTCACTTTATAGATATAATCCCCATCCCCCTCCTTAGGTCTAGGTCCTGCATAACATTTTCCTTCTACCGGGTCTAGTGGTACAATGACCCATGTTCCCTTGTTTTCAAATATCATGCTGCGATTTTTGAGATTAATGATGCCCCCCATGTCTATAGCCCAGTCTTGCCCGAGGAGCATAGGGTAGGGATCTGCATCTTCCACAATTTCTATCACTTCAAACTCAGCTAGGATCCTTACCCCTGTGATATCAACCATGACGCTGGTGAGTCTACCTAGAGGAATGATTTTTTGTTGATTTTCCATTCGAAGCTGGATGGTGGGTCGCTCCAGCTCGGGTTCCCCCATGCGTTGCCAAGTGTGCTTAGGTAGTATATTGGTGTCCAATCCGAGGTCTAAGATAACCCGATCCATTTCACAGTTGCTGATTCGGACTGTCAGCCACATTTCCATACCAGTGTGTCCCTGATGTTTGTGTAACTTATGCACATCCTTAATGTCAGTTGACATGGCAGTGCGTGTTGTGCAACTCTCTAGTAAAGCTTGCAGCTTTCATACTACCTGGGGGTTGCGTAGCAGCCTCATGCATGCTTGTAAGAAAGGTTTAACTTCCTCAGTTACTTCCATAGCTCCCAGGTGTGTAGATGGCGAAATTTTAGTCCCAAGGAAGTCCTTTCGAGCCTCCATAAATGTCTCCCTTACTTTGCCCAGGTCCAGTCCTTCTTGGTTGCTAACTGCCTTGCAGATTAGTGTGTTAGTTTTGCTTGTCTCCTTAGCCCCCCCAGTCGCCAATCCACTGCGCGTTACCACCTTTACCTTGGTATCCTTTCTCCTTAGCTCAGTCTGGACCCTTCGCACCTTCTGCGTAGATGGGAACTACTTTTTATGTATATTTGATTTTAAGGCTGGGAAATCTTCCAGCATATGTCCCCACTGCCTACAATACCTGCAGGACTGTCGTAAAGGGTTCAGGAAATCCTTCACCAAATGCCCTGTGCCCCCATAGTTATAGCAGAGTGACTGGCCTCGACCCTGACCTGCGCTTCCGCTTTGGCTTCCGTCCCTTCTTCCAAGGGATGAGTCATCCTTGCTCGAGGGGGTTATTGGTGAGGTAGGGTCTTTTCCCCTGTCCATTACTTCATTAGGGATTCGGCAATCCTGCTCCTCATGGTTAATCAACCGGAAAAACCGGCACCAACATCGCTTTGGTTCGGAAACAGGGATGCCATGACAGGGCCATCGGTTGATATTACACAACCCAGCTATGCAGCTCTCTTCGTGCCAGAGCGTAGGTCCCTTTGAGCCTTGTTGTCTTAGACTACGTGCTCCTGGTCCCGGGTGGCCTGCTGCGCGACCTAGTTCCATGCCAGCCCCTCTTCCTTTCTCCTGCTGTAGATTCTGAATTTCCTGGTGCATAGCCTCAAGCTGCACCTGGATCTGCTGTACTTCTACCGCAACATCCTTTAGAGGTGTAGCTTCTAATTTCATAGTAGCTGCAAAGGCCTCATCCTGTGAGTCAAAAGTCCGGTGACCTATAGGTACGCGTAGGTGAGGGAGTAGCATGGAGATGAACCATTCCGTAAGCTATCTGTCATCGTACCGAAATCCTACTTCTCTGATAACTTTTTTTAGGCGTTGATATGCTTCCCATACAGACTCAGTTGCCCCTTGCTTGAAATATTTTAATTCTGCTACGACCTGAGAGTAGGATTTAGGGTTCCGAAATTGCTGTTCCAGGGCGTCCTTAATGTTCTGGATAGTTGTGCCCTTATTTTGTGATATATATCCCATATACCAGTCCAAATCTCTTCCTTCAAAGGCTAGGGATAGCTGCGTTTTTTTCATAGTGTCGCCCACCACACCCTGCACAACCCATACCGACTCCGTCACAAACCAAAACCACTCCATGTCTTCATCGGCCATGCCCTTGAAGGTAGGTAACCTCAAGTGCACCATCATGGTTTCCTAAGGGCCTTTCATAGGTTCCCTTCTCTAGCATTCGCTTGTCAGTACCCAATCCCTTTCTCACACTCCTTCAGGTCCTGACAACGGAACCATTTGTTGGCTCGAGGGGTCCTGACCCAGGTTTGGTGTGCAAGGTTTTCCAAAAAACCCCTTTACTACTGGCCCTTTCAGCAGTGACATGATTGCGTAGGTCAAAGTCTCACCCAAAGTAGTATGGGTGGGTGCTGGAACCAGGTTTCCGCACCCTGAGAAAGGATGGGTAAAGCAAGTAGAGCTGCGCTCGGTTCGGTAATCCTCGATTACCTTGTTCTACGCAGGGTTAATTAAGTCTCTATTCACATCCATGTGGACTAGATCTATAGTTCTATGCTTGTTATAACATCAACACAACAGTACATAAACATAACATAACAGATCTAGATCCAAGAATGCAATATACAAATCTTTCGCAGCTTAAGGACAAAAAATGCATAATACAACAATTATCAGTAACTCACATAAAAGTACTCACAGATTCAGTTCTCTAACAATCTTTTGCATTCATTCATTCATCAATCCTTCCTTACAATTCCCTTCCCAACCTGTGCACACAGAAGCAGGGTCTGAACACAACTGGACTTGGATCTCCGTGCACACATCCAACAGGAGTCTGTTCCCCAAAACCCAAACATATAGCTTAAATCACAATTAGCATCAATAGCTCATCATATCCTACCTTTCTCAATTCAAAATGCAACTCTATTTATAAAAATATAGCCTCGACTTCCTATGGTCCGCAACCCATGGTTTTCGGACCCCTAGTTTTCCCTTCTACTCAATACAATTCTTTCGGGGATTTAACCCACCCCAAAACCCCTGCGCTAGATTAAATATAATAAAAAATATTCAAAATTGACCAGTTTTGCAGCTTGTTAGGAGACCCCATTCCAACAATGATACAAATGAAAAAACCTCCTTTCTATATATAGGAGTCCATGGGGCCACAATGTAATCCTAGCCAACCTAACAATAATAATGTAAGGGCACAATAGTAACAATATGGGGGTTACAGGGGTACAACAATAACAATAAGGGGGTTACACTAACAACAATAAGGCACTATACTAGTAATATAAGGACCTAACATGCTCCTTTCCTTCAAAAAAGTGTTGTCCTCAATGCTTGAGTAGCTCCGGGTGCTTCTGTATAAAATTATCATGCTCCCATGTAGATCCTTCAGTGGGTAAGTTCTTCCATTTGATGAGATACTCTGAAATTGATCAATTTCGTAGCTGTCGAGTTCTTGTTTCCGTGACTGCTTCAGGTTCCAATATGGTTTTTCCTTCCTCATCAAGTTCTGGAAATATTGTTTGAACTGGAAGTTTTTTCACCTATAACCTTCTTTAAGCATGAAACATGGAAAACCGGATGCACTCACGAAGAAGCAGGAAGTTCAAATTTGTATGCCATAGTGCCAATCTTTTGTAAAACCTTGTAAGCACCATAGTACTTTGGCGATAATTTATTACCCTTCATAGCTTGCTTGAGGAAAATTTCTTTGTATGGTTGTAGCTTTAAAAATACCTAGTCTCCCACATCAAAACTTCTCTCACTGTGATGTTGATCTGCCTGTTGTTTCATTCGATTTTGTGCCAAATTTAGGTTATCCTTTAAGAGTTGGAGAAATTCTTGTTGATGCTCGATGTGATCCTCCACTGCTTGAACCATAGAATTTTCCCTTAAAAAAGATGTGATGGACGGTGGATGATATCCATAAAGTGCCATAAATGGGGTCATTTTTGCTGTAGTATGGAAGGAAGTGTTATACCACCATTCAACGAGAGGTAACCACTTCACCCATTTTGCTTGCTTATCAGATACAAAACAACGAAGATAGCCTTCCAAAAATTTATTCACTATCTCTGTTTGACCATCGGATTGAGGATGATAAGATGAGCCATGAGCTAGTTGAGTACCCAAACAAGAAAATAATTCCGTCCAAAAATTTCCTGTAAAAATGTGATCTATGTCACTTACAATAACCTTCGGGTTTCCATGTAACTTTTGAATTGTTTCCATAAATGCAGTAGCAAATGTACTTTCTTTAAATGGATTAGATAATGCAGAAAAGTGTGCATCCTTGGTAAGTCTATCAACTACCACCATGATGACACTCCTTCCTTCGGACTTAGGTAAACCTGTGATAAAATCCATTGAAATCTCCTCCCAACATTGACTTGGAATGAATAAAGGTTGTAGAAGACCCGGGGTCTTAATTATCTCAACTTTATTTTGCTGGAAAATCAAACATTCCACCACAAACTTTTGAATATCAGATTTAAGGCCATCCCAAAAAAATTCTTTCTTCACCTTGTGGCAAGTTTTTAAAAATCTCAAGTGCCCTCCTAAAGGAGAAGTGTGCAATTCCAAAAGAATCTTTTGTCTTAGTTGGGAATTCTTGCAAATATATAAGCGATATTTGTACCATAAGGAATCATTTTTCCAACTAAATGTATCATATGTACTAGGATCTTGCTGCAACTTTTGAATGAGTGTCCAAACTTCTTCGTCCTTCTTCCATTCATCCCTTGCTTCGGTTATCCAATCTGGTTGGATAATAGAAATGGCACAAAGCAATGTTTCCACCTCTTCATCCTTTATTGAGAGTGAATCTCCAACAACATTTAGCTTCCCTTTTTTGTAGGTGATTTCAAAGTCATAACCCAACATCTTTGTGACCCACTTTTGCTACTCTTCTGAATATAGTCTTTGTTCCAAAAAGTGTTTAAGACTATCATGATCCGTTTTTACCTTGAAGTGTCTTCCCATTAGGTAAGGTCTCCATTACTTTAGTGCATGTAGTATTGCCAACATTTCCTTCTCATAAATAGCCTTTTGTAAATACTTTCCTTTGATTGAACAACTTTCAAAAGAAATGGGTCTTCCTTCTTGCATTAAAACAACACCAATTCCATTTCCTGAGGCATCACATTCCACAATAAAGGTTTTTGTGAAGTCTGGTGTAGCTAAGACTGGAGCTACGCACATTGCCTCTTTAATATGTTCAAATGCCTTAGTTACTTCAGGAGTGCATGAAAATGCATCTTTCTTCAATAATGTTGTTAGAGGTGCTGCTATTCTCCCATAATTCTTAACAAACTTGCGATAATACCCTGTTAACCTGAGAAATCTGTGCAACTGCTTTATGGTTGTGGGGACTTTCCATTCCTTAATGGATTTAATTTTGTTAGGGTCTACCTTAACACTCTCGTGAGATACGATATGACCCAGATATTCCACCTCTTGTACTCCAAAGAAACATTTGGATGTTTTTGCATATAATTGTTTCTCCTCCAGTAGTTTGAGCACCCTGTCAACATGTTGAACATGATCCTTCCAAGACCTACTGTAGATTAGTATATCATCAAAAAATACTAGCACAAATTTTCTAAGGAAGGGTTTGAAAATGGAATTCATCAACCCTTGAAATGTAGAAGGTGCATTGGTAAGGCGAAAAGGCATGACCAAAAATTCATAATGACCCTCATGAGTTCGAAATGCTTTTTTTGGAATATCTTCAGTCTTCATTCTAATTTGATGATATCTTGAACGAAGATCGAACTTGGTAAAATAAATTGCTCCATGTAATTCATCCAATAATTCATCAATCACAGGAATGGGAAATTTGTCTTTAATGGTGAGCTTATTGAGCTCCCTATAATCCGAACACATTCGCCATGATCCATCCTTCTTGTGTACCAATACTACAGGAGCAGAGAAGAACTTTGACTAGGTTGAATTATACCCGCCTCTAACATTTCTGCAATCATACGTTTAATTTCACTCTTTTGGACGTAAGGATATCTATAAGGCCTGATGTTTGGAGGAACACTTCCTTGAATCAAATGAATAGCATGATCATGATCACGAATAGGTGGGAGTCCTTTGGGAGTTTCAAACACCTTGGAATGATTGTCCAAGACTTGTTGGAGATCTGCAGAAATAGATGATTTTGATGTTGGAACTTCTAGTGAGCATAATTGTGCAATTAGGCCTCGTTGTTCTTTCTTTAGAAGCTTTGTCATGCCATTAGAGCTTATTATCCTTCCTGGCTTCCCTTCAATACCCCGTAATTCGACTTCCTTTCCTTCTGAAAAGAATTTCAAGAAAAGTTCTTGAAAATTAAAAGCTACCGTCCCCAAAAATTGTAACCATTGTACTCCTAGTACAACATCAGCACCTCCCATAGGAATGGAAAGCATTGGACTATTCAATACATATTCCCCCATGGTTAGCTTGATATTATGGCATTTTCCAGAGCAATTTATAGTTCCTCCATTTGCAACCATCATTTGACATTCTGGTGCTGGGTATAGGAAACAATTCAATTCCTTGGCTACCTTACAATGAATAAAATTATGGGTACTACCCGAATCAATCAACACTATTACCTTTTTCTTCTTGATATGTCCTTATATCTTGAGAGTTTTAGGAGTGGTAATTCCTGCCAATGCATTACATGATATGGTCGGACTCACTTATTTTTCTTCTAGGGTTGCTTCCTGGTGTATATCCTCTTCTTTTGAATTTTCTTGTTCATTTTCTTCCTCCTCTTCACAATCTATGTAAAATAATTTCTTCTCAGCACACTTATGACCTTTAGTGTATTTTCTACCACAACTGTAGAAAAGCCCTTTTTCTCTTTTTTCTTCCAATTTTTGTGGTGTCAACCTTGTAGGTTGTGGAAGTCTAGGAGTCGCAACATTTCCATCTTTATAGATGTGAGTGGTAGGCTTCCTTGTCACCATAATTTTACATTCAATTTTTATTGCCAACCTGAATGCCTTCTCTAATGAATTCGGTTCCCAAATGTGAACTTCATGTTGGATGTTATCCTTTAAAGTACCTATGAAGACATCAATATTGTGTTCCTCTGGAATATGAGTTACCCTTGTATTCAATTTTTGGAAGTCCTCAATGTGCTCCACCACTAAACCCTTTTGTTTGAGATTTATCAATTGGCTAAAGAAGGTGTTTCTTTTTGTATCCTCATAATGTGCTATCATTTCCTCTGTAAAAACTGACCAAGTGACAATTTTTTTATGGGAGCAAAGCCATCGATACCATAAAAATGTATTTTGTTCTAAATGTAAAGTTTCAATGCATACCTTTTGTGTGTTTTTCACATTATTGAGATCAAAATATTGCTCCATCTGTAGTATCCATGTTACGGGATCCTTGCCATCAAACTTCCTCATATACATCTTTGAAATATGGTGGTTCTTTAATCCAACATTAGAGTTTATGAAATCACGATTAACATTTATTTTGTTCTCATCATGAGTTTCCTCTACTATCTTTTCACCATTAGAAAACATTTCTTGTATCAACTTTGTCAAACCTTCGATGTCTACTTTTAGATCATTCTTCATGTTTTCCATTTTTTCATCGATCTTAGCTTCCATGTCATCCATTTTAGCTTCCATGCCATCCATATTAGCTTCCAAACCATTCATCTTATCTTCCACGCCTTTCTTCAAACGATCCATCTTAGTTTCCACACCTTTCTTCAAAACTTCCATTTCATTTTTTGTTGCTCTTTATGATAGAAAAAATTGGTGCACTTGCTCATGGACTTTTGATATCTCGTGTTGCATTTCTTCATCTACATGAGTCATAGTAGAGCCTTATGAAGGCTTAATGGGTGTTGAATTCTTTTTAGGAGGCATTTTAGAACCCAATACTGATATCTATGCTCAATAGGCCTTTGGAATCACCTAGAACTGATTTTTCAAACAAGACTTATGAAATTTGAAAAAACAAACACACATTTTTCTTGACTTTGAGGAGCTCGATATTGAAACTAAATTATCTATGTGATTTTGGATCTTCAATATCTGAAATTCAGCCCTGAAGTAGCCCTTTGAAGCTTCTTTTGAATGCCATAGGTCTGACCTGATTTTGATTCTTGAAGGAACAATTATGCCCAATCTCCTACGATGACCTAATTATGGACTAATTCTATAGAGCGAACTTGTATGACCTTCCACGTGTCACTGTTTCCTCCTTCGGACTAAAATTGATATAGTGAATACTAAATTATGTGTACTTGTGGCCACTTTTTAAAGAGTTCCAAACCAATGCTCAGAGATAGAGCTATGAATATTTTCCCACGATCACCTCTTTGAGATGAAATTCGGAGCCTGCAAAAGACCTAACTTCCACAGACCATATCTTTAAAAATATTGCAAACTAGGCGCTGAAATTTTGCGATAATCTTCCTAAGGATTTCTTCTTCGCTCCCTAAAAATTTCAGCTTCTGAACCTTTGTAGAAAACAAGTTATATTGAAAATTCTGCGATGAACTGTTTAGGTTAAATTCAGGAGCCTAGAAAAAGACCTAACTTCCACAGCTCATACCTCCGAAAATATTGCGAACCAAGCTCTAAAATTTTGCGATGATGTTCCTTGGGATTTCGGCTTCACATTCTAAAATTTTCAGCTTCTGACCCTTCGTAGAAAAAAAATTATAGCGAAAATGCTGCGATGATATGTTTGGGGCAGCGAAACCCTGGAATCCAAAGCTCTGATACCAAATGTTATGAAACTAGCTCCAAAAAGAGAAGAAAAGAGATATCAACGCCTTAGAAATAAGCCACTTCAAGGGGGTAACCTTTAATACATTACATGAATGAACAATTCTTGGATGATACAAATGAAAAAACCTCCTCTCTATATATAGGAGTCCATGGGGCCACAATGTAATCATAGCCGACCTAACAATAATAATGTAAGGGCACAATAATAACAATATGGGGGTTACAGGGGTACAAAAATAACAATAAGGGGGTTACACTAACAACAATAAGGGACTATACTAGTAATATAAGGACCTAACAAGATTTATGTGTTACTTTAGTTCAATACCCTGGAAAAAGCATAGTCATGGATATTGTAGTAGCTGACATCCCTCATAAGTATGGAATGCTGTTATCTCGCTCATGGGGAGCTAAACTGCAGGGATATCTACAATTAGATATGTATTATGCAACAATATCAATTTTTGGCCAACCCAAGAAACTTTACAGAGAGACATTAATGAAATACATGGTTAGTAGTGTAGAAAGACCTAGAAACTATCCTATTTACTCTACACCTACTGATATGGAATCATTCATTTTATGTAATTTTGAAACTGGAATTGAGAACAACACTGAACTAAAACATAAAAAGAAAGCACTAGACAGTGACAAAATATTTCATGAATCAATGTGGCAACTAGTGTTACACAACATTTTGTCACCATCCCTGTAATCCCTCGGCCCGCATATTTGAGGGTCTTTTCCGTGATCTGTGAGCAGTGTCATACTCTGAAAACACCTTCTTTGCATCCTTCTACATAAGGACATTATTTCTCCTGTTGAACATTTCCTCAGAAAGCCCATAAAAACCTATGTTTTGGCATTGGCGCTGGTAGCCAGTTCACTCCTCATGCCAATGTGGAGGATGTACACTAGAGCCCGCGCCAGTTGGCGCTCTATCTGTTTGTTGTGCCCGTGCCAACCTTTTTGGGAATGTTTTTTAACAAATTAGAGGCAGAAGTTTTCTTTAACCACCTCAGGGATGAGTCATAGGAAGTGGTTAATCTGATGAGCCATGGATCTCCCTCTTTAGGTAGTGGTTTCCTCCTCCCATGGAACACTCCTTGAAGATAGGTCTCCCTTCTATGATTATAGGGATCCTAACCTCTCTCTCTCCCTCTATATAAACAGGCCTTCTCGCTTTATGAAAGCTAGCTGAACATATAGCCAAGAAGCTAAACTTGGAGAATAGATACTATAGCTGAGTAATTGCTATTGAGAAGTTAGAACCAAGGAGAATTCCGTAGAGAGAGCCCCGTCCAAATTCCTGACGAGCCTTTGTGAGACGCGCTCCGCTGGAACCCTATTGGAGGAGACTGCAACATCGAAGCTTGGTTGTACTCTTCCTTCCTTTCAATAATATACTTGACTATGGTATTGATTTCATCTTTGTGTTGTGTTTATTGATGCATTGATTTAGTCTTCTTCGATTGCCTGATAGTTACGGATGCAAAATAGTATGTTGTATATAATCTTTGTTTCTTGTGTATGTGTATGTATTCGAGTGTGAGAACAAGCAAATCTTGATCTGTCAAACTAGGAGTGAGAGGCATCCACTCTTTCAATGACAACAACAACGCAGGGTATACGGTAAGTTATCTATCGAATCTCCGTCCATTCGTTAACTAGGAATTGATGTCA
The DNA here is from genome assembly GCA_034641835.2 of Pinus albicaulis. Taxonomy (NCBI): domain Eukaryota; kingdom Viridiplantae; phylum Streptophyta; class Pinopsida; order Pinales; family Pinaceae; genus Pinus; species Pinus albicaulis. Next base: position 263,066,697 of record CM076571.1, on the reverse strand, counting down.
TAACGTGTCTTGTTTGTGGCTACACCCACTCTAGGGCTAGTGGGATCGCCTCTGTCCGCAGAGGGGATTTACCTCACCAACAAATTGGATACTCACCTATGTACACATATCATGCATGAATGACTCAAGCATAATACGTTTTCAGGTACAACCCATTTCTGGGCTGCGCTAAGGGATAACCTTCATAATCAATAAGCTCATAAGCCCCATTTTGTAACACACGTTTGACGATGTAGGGCCCATGCCACATGGGTTGGAATTTTCCTACCCCCAGCTTGTCATGAGATTGGTTGTATAGGAGAACGAGAACGCCTTCGATAAAAGAACGAGGAGAAACTGTTTGGTCAAAATTAGCTTTGACTCGCTTCTTGTGTGCTTTGATGACCAAGGCAGCTAAGCAACGAGTTTCGTCCAATCTCTCTAAGTAGAGGAGACGTTCTTCCTCAGGTGAAGTATTAGGCAGTAATTCCACAGCTAGTTTGAGTGAAGGTATTTCACATTTAATCGAAAGAGTGGCTTCCAAACCGTATACCAACTGAAATGGGGTAAATCCAGTCACACTCTTAATTGACATTCGGTAAGCCCAAAGAGCTGAAAACAACATGAGATGTCAGTTTGATTTATGAATCCCAATTATTCGTTGAAGCATTGTAACAAGGAATTTGTTTACAAATTCAACTTGGCCGTTAGCTTGAGGATAATAAGGTGTCGAGCTGTCGTGACGTAAACCCAACTTAGACGTCAACTCCGCGATCATATAGTCCCAAAAATGAGAACCATGATTGGTAACGATGGCTTGAGGGACACCAAACTGAGTAATAATGTGATTGAATATGAATTGCGCTGCTGTCTTACCATCCGCAGCCAATGTAGGCATTGCTTCGGTCCATTTCATAAAATAATCGACAACGACGATAATATAGGCATGCCCCCCCAGCCGAACGAGGATTACACGTCATAAAATCGATGCCCCATTTGGCAAAAGGACCAATGGTAATGACAGGGTGTAAAGGAACGGGTGGTGCATGCATCTTGCGTTGATAAATCTGGAATGGATGGCATTTGCATATTGCAACAATGTAGTCTTTAAAAATGGATGGCCATAAATAGCCATCACGAAGGTTCTTCTGTGCGGTGGCATAACCAGACATGTGACCACCTGTTGAAGCCCCGAAAATCGGGTCTACAACAAGGGGGATACCCACCCGGTCTGGACCTTGGTTGGCAGCTCCTTTACCGTTTGGTATAGTGGGTCCGACTGGGGATAATGGGACCAGTTTCCTAATATGTGTATGTGTGTGTTGAGAATTGATATTTCCTTTCTAAAGGTTCCTAAGTGAAATTATTTTATTCTAATTCTAATCTATAACATGCAATTGTATTCTAATTAAACAAAAATATCTAATTCTAAACTAGCCCGGGATGTAATCTTTTCCTTATGCGATGTAAAATGATTTCAAATAACAATTGGTAATAAATATCATTCAACTGTTATAAGAAAAGAATTCAATAAAGATAAACCACTTCGTATAAAAAGTTAGATGAAACAGTTGTGAAAAACATATCGCATAATAAGCTATTTATATATTAAGCATAAACAAATAGCTATCACCGTACAAAAGTGCCAAATGATAAATCAAGCATTCAAGCATTAATACATAAACAACTGAACATAAATATCACTTTAACACAAAAGCAGAAACAATTAAGAGATAAAAGTAACATTTATAACTAGTTCTACTCATGAGCTTCAAGCAATAATGACTTATCTCTTCTTAATCCAACATCCACTAAGAGTACAAAAGTGCAACATCAGTAGCAGATATTAAACGCAGATATCAATAAATCATGTTCCATTCATTCATCAAAACCTCCTCGGAGGTTGCAAAAGTGCATTTTCTGAGGACAAGTTTTTGACAAATTTCAGGACCCTTCTCTAAATGCATGAGAAAGGTTTAAATACTACTAACTAAATCTAAAAATAATTTATTACAAAAATGTAGGATACGGTTTAAATGACCGTCCTCTTTTTAGGAAAAAATAAAGCAAAACTAATACTAAATCTAAAATTAAAACTTAACAACTAACTACTTGTGAATCTGTTCTTTGAAATTGCAAGTGTTCAGCATTGATTTGAGAAGAGTAGGCTGGCCGACTTCAGACTTTGACTGTCCTGTGAAAACGAAATTGGCAAGAGCTGGCGCTATCTTCTCGGTAGAATTGATGATACACTTGAGAGTCATGCACTGGCTGTGTGGTTTTACCAAACATGCCCAGTAAGAATCCCAATTTAACTTTGTTAATTTTTTAATCGATTCTGCCTTTTCTTGAGCCTTCTGTCTCCAGTCTATCTGTAGTTTCTGCGCTTTCAGTAGGTATCCTGGAGTAGTTTCTGAGATCAGATTTGCATTGTGCAAATTTTCATTTATGCAATCAATAATATTGCTTGCTGCTGTGGCTGCTTCTTCTGCTGCTTGCTCTTCTTTCCTGATTTGTGCATCCCAATTATTAAAGAGCATTTTTTTATGATTACCATTGATCATAGGTGCACCTGCTCTTTTCCCCTCCTCTATTTCTTGCCAAGCTAAATAGTTAGTAACTTTTTTATCAATTAAATCATAATCATGTCGTAAGTCTACGACATGATTAGTGATTTTATCACTTTCTTCACAATAAGAGTTCCATTGTAATATTCTTTGGCATAATATTTCCTATTGCTGCAGTAGTTGGTCATTTAAGGAAATAGATTCTATGATGAATTCTGTAAGCTTGGGATCATGCTTATGCATCTCTTGCACAACCTGTAGCTGTTTCTATTTTTCAGCCAAGCTATTCTGATATCCTATTTGCATTTGTTGGAAGTCTTGCTGTAATTTTTCAAGTTGTTTCTGTACTTCATTGTTAACGTTGGCTTGTTGCAGCTGCTGTTGCAGAACCTGTACTTGATATTCTTTTTCATTCAATAATTTCCGTACCTCAGATGCTTTATCAATGGCTGCAGAGGCATATTCCCCTGTGATCTAAGATAATTTAGTGAGATTTCAGGTTGATCAGTAGTAGGATCTTGCCATAAGACATCTAATTGTTCTGCATCATGAGAGAGCACATTTTCCAATTTCCTTTTCTTCCTTTGTCTTCTTACCACTGCCTTGTGTTGTGGACTATAAAATACATCAAGAGGAGGAATTTACTCTATTTTGAGCATGAGTTCAAAGGATGGGGTAATGGGAATATGTTCCGTTTCCGAGACATTGCTAGTTATTCCTGTGACTATATTTTTTGTTGTCTGTACATTACTCACAGGTGTCTATGTGTTCTGTCCTTCAATATTAATCAAATCATTGAATGTCTCCCATTCCTTATCTAACTCAGTTCTGACTGATGGTCGCTGTACAATGAGAGGGGGAAGATTTAACTGTGGAGAGTTTGAAACCTATTGCTGTGAAAGCTCCTTTGACTAGGCAGTATCCCTTACTGACCCTTCACTTTTATCATGGTCATTGTCAGACTTCTTAGAGTGTTCAGAGGTTTCTTTCCCGGACTTAGAATTAGACCTGTCTGTACCTGAAATTCCACTGAGACTGATACTGGGAGTTGGTTCCCTTACGAGTTCCAAACGTAATTTATCCAAAGGGATAGTAGTTAACCTCCTTTCCCTGTATATCTTGAATTCTTGAAATTCTGCTGGAGGAAACTGTATTTGGGACAAATGTAGAACCTCTTTAGGTGTGATTTTTTCTTGGAACATATCATCAAAAAGATCATCTTCTTTAGAAAACACTCTTATCTTGACTGCAGTAGTGAAATTTTTAAGAATATCATAGGGGTCAAATGGTCTTCTTGGAAACTTGAAAAAATGTAAACATGTAATATTTTTTACTTCTTTGAATGCATGACCAACATCAAATAGTGAAAAGGCCCCATAGGCCATAGGAAATTGTGGCCAGATAGCCTTCTTTTTGTCCTTCAAATCTTTAGTCAAACCTCCTTCTCCGCAGGTTTGATAAGCAATTTCTCGGGCCATGAGTTTATCAGGAACATACAAAGGTAAAAAATGAGGGGAAGCAAAACTTCCAAATACTCTAACATATGTAAACAATTCTTCTCCAAACCATCTCGCAACAGGAAGTATGTCTACTTCTGCTTCAGGAGAAAACCTTGGAGCATCTTTATCATATAACATTCTGTACAGGGGTAACAGGATTCCATGGCAAATCTTGTAAAAGTAGGGAATGAACTTTGAATCCCACAATTCTTTGTGATAAACATGAATGGGTAGGGAATCTTGAGTTGTCCATTTCCAACCCATTAAAGGAAACTTAGAAAAATAACAGATTGAATCCATCACATAAGCAGATAAGTAAAAAGGGGGATAAATTCTCCGAGAAACAGTTCTTTTGGACCGATAATTCAAAATAGCCGTGGCTGAGTTGTCAGATAATATCTTAGCCCAATCCACAATAGTAGCATTAACAACAGCATTCAATAATGGTAGCCATTCAGATGAAAAATTATTAATATCTGGCTTTCCAAAAAGCCTACAGAGCATAGCAGCAGCAAAGCAATATGGAGAAGTGAGAGAACCGGTACTATACATACAGTGTTTATCCTTTTTTAGTGGTTTGTCTCTCCTTGAACAGTCCTTGGTGCATTCTGCCAAGTTTTCACTTTCTTTGGCAAACTTCTCCATGAACTGTTTGTTATAAGTTTCCTGTGGCTCCGGTAAATGATACATGAGTCTCAAATATTGTGGAGTAAATGAACCAATGAGTTATTTACCCTGAGTCTTAAACTGTCTATTTGTAATATCCGTGCTGTCCAGTACCCATTTAACCATGTCCGTGTATGGAAGAATTCTAGGTCTTGCTGCTATCCGGTGCAAGAATGAACAAGATAGATCTGTAATGGACTCATTAGAAGACCCATGTGAGCCTGCAGTAGATGTAACCTCCATTACTCTGGGGTTCTCTTCCTCAAGTAGGTTATACATGCCCTCCCAAGTAGTAATACTAGCGTTTTTGTTACAGGCGGTGTCTGTATACAAGGGCGTCATTTCTTTATCTTCAGAACTCAGAGCCTTGTATTTCTTTCCCATAATACCTTGAATACTGCTTTGTATAGTTCTCTGTTCTTTGCTCCTACAGTTTACAAATTAAGTGAGAATAATGATAGGAAAAAGGTGACGGGAAAGTTTTAAATGCTGAAGACGTATAAAATATACCACCTTACGTGAAATAGCTCTTCGATCAGAACGAAACCATATTTCATTAATGATTGACAACCAATTCATTGATTAACATTAAAGCGCATAACCAGGTCTCGATTTATGGAAAGATTTTTTGTAAAATGAGCCGTAAAGATCTGCGATTTGCTTCGCAATATCGCAAAATCGTAAAATCACAAATCACAATATCGCTGGATTGCAAAATCGCTGGATCGCAATATCGCTGGATCGCTGGATCGCTGGATCGCAATATTGCAAAATCGCAAGAACATAAAATATGACAAATATCCGTTAATGTGTTTTTCTACGAAATGCGATTTGCGATATGTGCCATCACATATCGGTGATTTGAGGTTTTTCAATGTAAGATACGACATTTGAAGCATGCTATGCGATAAATTTTCTTTTAGTGCGTAGTTTCGCATCGCGATCTCGCAATCTTAGAATTTTATTGTAAGGAGGTATTCATTACCTTTTTGAATTGAGATATTCCTTAAAGAATGATTTTTATTCTATCCTATTATAAAACTTAAGTTTTTTAGATTTTTCAAAGAATATTCTCCTAAGTTTATGATAATAAGTTTTATTGAAAAAAGGAAATACAAGAACTAATCAATTTTTAAAATTTTTGCTAAGTGTCCCCACTTATTTAGTATTAGTGATAATACTAAATAAGAAGGGGGGTTGTTGCTGGCCACAACAATTGGCGATTCACTTGGAAGAACCAGTTATCTCTGCTATTCTTTTGAATTTTCTAAACTTTCAAAATAGAAAATTTTTCAGAAAATCAAACTTTATAATAGAAAGACAAAGTACATTATGCTTTTATCTATCAATGATATTTCGTTTCTTCTATATTCAACTTTGACTATTTACTTCCTCAAGCTAGTCCTTGTAACTATATCAGTCACTACTTGGTCATAAAGATAAAAACAAAGGCCTCTTTGTAAATCAGTTTTAAATATGCTCGTTTGTCGTAGGTAGAGCCTCTACTGCCAACAAGCGTTTATAGCCTCGACAGGGTTACCTGTTACCCAGCAATGATCCTGTATCCTACTTAGAGAAATATATATTTTTCAAAGAGAAGTCCATATCTACACTTGTTGCTTTCATTTTATTTTTTATCCTTAAAGAACAATGTCTTGGTTTGGTAGCCAATTTATGACAGTGCCATTCACTTGATTTATAACTTTGCTGAACAAGCTGGCTCATGATGAGACCCCTTGTCTTTTGATTGCAACAATCTTAAGTCATTTCCCTGTTGTGGTATGCAGTATTGGCAAAGTCAGAAAGCTATAATATCTATGATCATGATAAGTCGGCTTGTGATGAGACCTCTTACTCTTTAAGTTAAAGTGTATCATTGGATTATTCTCTGAACATTGTAATTTCCTAGGTGGGGAGGAAGTCATTGTTTCCTTAAGATAATTCTGGACGACAATGGTAGAGTTTTTGGAAAGAACTTTTTTACAGAGTATCTTCATTTTGTTATTGATACTTTTCATTAGACTGATATAAAACAATTTCCCACTAAAAGTTGTTTTTTATCAAAAATTTCAAAGTTGAAACTAGTATCATTTCTAGGCCTAAAGCTTTTAAATGTATCTTTCAATAATAATGATCAATTTCTTAGAAGAATTATATTAATACAAGTGAAAAAAAAAAATCTAAAAGAGAATTTGTATCTTTTTCATTAATTCCAAATGTAACCATGAAAAACTGGTTTTGATTATGAAAATAAAGAAAACTAATATACAAAATAGAAGAATGATCTCCTATAGAAAATATTTTTTGAGGATCTGTCCGTTAACAGGTAAAGATTCTCTTTTTCCTGTTAAATCCTGTAACATAAAAGTAGATGGAACTATGATCTCTGCGATTTGGAAAGGACCAAGCCACATTCGTTGAAATTTAGTATGTTTCCCTTTTTCCTCATGAGCCTTATTCCATTTTAAAACTAGATCTATGACTTGAAAATCCTTTCTGGATATCATGTTTGAATCAAAAGAAGCTTTAACTAATGCTTGGTGATGAGCATGAGTTATTTTGGCTTGTTCTCGTTGTTCTTCTAGCTTAATTATTTCCAGCTGTCTTAGTTGTAAGGAAGAAGTTGGTGCTTCATCAATATATTGAACTAAGGCCAAAGAAGGAATTGCTAGATGAGTTGGAAGAACCACTTCTTTCCCATAAACTAAATTAAAGGGAGAAGTGCCAATGGAGGCTTTCTATGTTATTCGATCTGCCCATAAAGCATATATTAAAGACTTATGCCAATTTTTATGATTTTGATCAATGGTTCGCTTAATGATTCTGATTAAGTTTTTATTTGTAGATTCAGTTAACCCATTTCCCTGTGGATAATAATTGGCAGAGTATTTAAGTTTGAAACCTCTCTTAAGTGCTAATTTAGTCATAGCATTACCAGCAAAATATGATGCATTATCAAACATTAAAGCAGAAGGTAGACCAAACCTGGTGATTATGAACTGATCTATGAATTCGATGATATGTTCGGCATTAGCAGTCTTAAGAGGAACTGTTTCTACCCATTTGGTAAAATAATCAGTTGCTATAATGATATACCTATGTTTCTTAGAAGAGTGAGGAACGATCTCACCTATTATATCCAATCCCCATTGATCAAAAGGCTGTTCAATGTTGACTAGTTGTAACGACAATGATGGTTTTTTTTGTCTTCCAGCATCGGTTTGAAAAACTTGACATTTCCTTATGTAGCTATGTGAGTCTTTGAATCATGTGGGCCAGTAATAGCCTGCGTGAACAATTTTATGTGCAGTAGTATCTCCAGCATAATGTCCACCTCCTGGCCCATCGTGAAGTTCCTGCAAGACTTTTACAGCTTTAGATTTCTCAAGAACAGAATCATAATTCATTCTAAAAAGAACATCATTCATAAGATGATATTGTTTTGCCTTCAACCTTAGAGCTCTTTTCTTGGTATAATTGAGATTTGGAGGAGCATATCCATTTTTTAGATAATATATGATATCAGCATATAATGATTCAACATCGTTTATGTTTACCTCATACATTTGTATCTTTGCAGATGGTTTTTCAAAAATAAACGATGCTCCCGCTAGTATTTTGCAAAAGCCTTGACCTCTTACAATACTTGCTGGTTTGATTTCTACATCATATTCTTGTAAGGAAGTAATCTAATTGGCTCTTTTCTCACCCACATATTTTTGTACTAAGATATTTCTTACCGTTGGAAACGATACTATGATTTTTGTATGGGTTTTAAGTAGAAAGGGTCTGAAATATTTAATTGTTTTGAAAACAGCATAAGCTTGTTTCTCTACATCTGAATAATTCAACTCAGCTCCCTGTAAATTTGAACTGAAAAATGCAATTGGGGCTTCTGCCTTGTCTTGATTTGCTTGAGTGAGTATCGCGGCATATGATTTATCAGAGGCAAATGTATATAAAATAAAAGGATCGGAAAAATTTGGAGTTGCTAAAGATGGAGCATTAACAATTTATTGTTTAATCATATTGAATGCCTCATATTCATTTTTGCCCAATTTGAAGTTTGAATTATTTTTAATCATTGCTTGTAAAGGAGATAAAATTCTTGAAAAATTTGGCATAAATATCTTTACAAAATTAATCTGGCCAAGGAAAGATTGCATAGCTTTCTTGTTGTGAGGTAAGGGTATTTCATAAGTCTCCTTGATTCTATTAGGATCAATACGAATTCCAAATTTTGACACTATGAATCCAAGAATTTTTCATTCACTTAATGTAAAAAAGGATTTTTTTGGGTTAAGTTAAATTCCATACCTTTGACAACGTTGGAAGATTTGTTTTAAATCTCTAAGATGATTGCCTCGTTTCTTGGAATATACAGTTATATCATCCAAATAAATTACCACTGATTTATTAACTAATCCTTTGAAGGCGATGCCCATGGCTCTCTGAAATGTGGCACCAACGTTGATTAGACCAAAAGGCATCTTTTGATATGCATAAGTGCCCCATTTGGTTCTGAATGTGGTTTTCAATTGATCATCAGGATGAACCAGCACTTGGTTGTAGCCAGAGAAACCATCTAAGAAAGACATTAATTCTGATCCTGCAACTGCCTGCAATATTTGCTCCATAGGAGGTAAAGGAAAATTATCTTTTTGACAGGCTTTGTTAAGATTTCGAAAGTCAATTCAAATTCTAATGTCTCCATTCTTCTTTCTAACGGGAACCATATTGGAAACCCATTTAGAATGTCGAACGGGAAAAATAATCTTGGCTTTCAATAACTTATTGAGTTCAGATTTGATCTGATTTTCTAGATTAGGATGGATCTTTCTCAGCTTTTGTTGGACAAGTTTTTCATCATTTATCATTGGGATAGTATGTTGGATGATAGAACTGTCATAAGTTTTGAGTTCAGTGTAGTTCCAAGCAAAGACACTTTTGTATTGTTTTAAGAGACAAACATACGCTAATTTTTATTCAGGAGCTAGGCTGAGGCCTAGGTTGATATTCTGTGGTTTGGTATCAGTTCCTAGATTTACTAATTCATAATTCAAGGTTGAAGTTTGCAGTTTTGAATTGGTAGATCTTTTGAATCGATCTTTCAAATCATAAAGGTCTTCTAACTTGACTACTGACTTTGTAATAGCATTATTAGTGCTATCTTGTTGCAATTGTCTGTCATGTTGGTATTCATCAATTATCTGATTGGTGTAAGATCCTTCAGATGTGAGGAAGCTTACAATATTAGGATCATCATTGAAAATCCTCCAATTGGTAATGTTATCAGGAATCGAGGGTCTAAAGATTAATTCGATTGAAAATCGATCAGGGCTATAGTCTTCTGAAGGAATGAGTTTGGAAGCTACATTAGCTAGAAGGTCTGCACTAGCATTTTGGATTCTGGGAATTGATGAAATATTAAATGCTATAAAGAGTTCAGTCAGATCTTGAACTAAAGATTGATAATGTTTTAAATGACCTGATAAACAATGTATAGTATTGCGTACCTGTTTGATTACAATTTTAGAATCTCCGAAAACTTGTAGATATTTGATGTTTAATCCGATTGCTTTGTATAATCCTTGGACTAAAGCCTTGTATTCTGCGGTATTATTGGTGCAATCGAACTCGAGTTTGAAAATTAGAATAATTTTGTTTCCCTCTGGACTAACCAACACGCATCCTGCTCCTGCTCCTTCATTACACTTAGAACCATCAAAAAATAACTTCCAAAATAAAGATTTATTTACAGGAGTATCTACAAAATTAATGCATTTAGAACTATCTGTTTGAGAAAAAATTTCAATTTGAGATAAAACAAAATGTTCTAAGTAAGGTGAAGTATGAGCATTAAAATTTCCTAAGAAAGAATCAACTGAATAGTTGCCAATGATATTATTGCTGTATGCAACTGGTTCATTTTCTCCTTCCAATTCCGTTACTATGTATTTCTGATGTTTTTCTCGCTCAACCTTTATCTGATTTGGTTTACCATTGTAAGGAAGCCACATGTGTGACCAATCAGTTGCAAAGTATCCATGAAGTTTTTCTTACCAATCTCTGCTAAGAATTAAGCCATAAAATTCTGGAATATCTGCAACTAAAATGTCGATAACTTGACATACCTTTGGATTAGATAACAGCCTTATGGTAACCTAATTTAATTCGCCAATCACTTCAACTTGCGATCGATCTAGCTGGACTATGCGCACAACAGATTTTTTTGGTTGAATGTTCAACTTTGCACATATTGATTTTGGTAGAATATTAGATGAAGCTCCAGAATCCACTAAAAAATTATGCAAATTTTTATTGAAAACTTCATAAGTAAGAAGAAATGGAGTATGAGATCTCGACCTTCCTCCAATTAAAGCGATATTTTCTAGATCAAATTTACTAATCGCATTAGTTGGAGGTCTTCCCATCTCATTGGAAGCTTGACAAATTACATGATCGGGCAAAGTTTTTTCTGGTATAGCATGTAATTCTTTCAAAAGTACCTTTTGCTGGTGTTTTAACTTGCTCAATTCATAAAAAGTGATGTTAGCCCTAGTCTTCTTCATGTCTTCTATGATATTATACTCCATTTCATCTGAAACGATCAATGTTTTTGATGGAGTTGATAAATCTGTTTGGACTAGGCTGGTTTAAGTTGCTTTAGATGTCGTTTTCTTGGGTGCAACTTTATCCTTAGTCATTGAGCTTGTGCTCTTTGGCTTAGGATTAGGTTGAGGAGGATCAAGTTGATTTCTACTTCGAGTGCTAACTGGGGATGCTTCTTGATCTTCCTCATTTGGGAGGATGAAATCCCACATACCTTGTACTTCTACAACTTCTTCTTCATCGGTAGTTTCTTCAGTAGCAGTCTCCTCTTCTTCTTCTTCTGATTCAGCACTTGTAATAGCATTTGGTGGTCTTGAATCAGTTGACGGGTTTCTTCTATAAGGATTGAAAGAATTTTTAGAAGATGTTTCTGCTACTTGTTTCTTAATGTCAACCATTTCATTGGAAACACTTATTTCAAAGGATTGGGCGAGTCCACATCACCGAGCCAGGGGGATTGAGAATAAGCGTTGGGAGACATGCCCAAAGGAGCACCTTCAGGAGGGGGAGAATCAGATGTAGCTGTAAGCTCGCAATAATTGATTTTTATTGGACTAAGCGGCATTGAATCTCCAAATGAATCAACCTGTTCAGGTAAAGGGATGATCAATGGGTCATCTGACTGAGAGACCATATTAACTTGAACGGTATTTGGTGGTGGAAGGGGAAATACACCCATGAGAGTGGGATATTTGAAAATACCCGGCCCTACACTGTCAGGGGGAGAAGGAGTCTGATCCACTTATGGCACGTTGTTCTCGGAATACAAGGTAAAGAACGACAACTGATTGACAGTAATGATTTTTCCCTCGTGTGGAAACTTTAGAAGTAGAAAGAGGGTGGACGAAACACACAAAATAGCGTGAGTCCAACTGCGACCGAGTAGAATATTTTAATTGAGTTTGGCATCAACGACTTCTACTTCAACGTTGACCGTCTTTCCTTGGAACGTGGTCGGCAAGCTAGCAAGAACACCCAAGGGTTTCGATTCCCTTCCATCAAATTCCTCAAGGGAATTGGGTGACAAAGTCAGGGCTGGAGAGCCAATAGACTTCCAGAAAGTAGATGACATGACACAGGTATATGCACCTTCATCCACAGTGGCTCTATGGATGTTGAGACCGTTAATGCCGACTTGTATGACAAGCCTAATCTGGTGCGGGAGTTGGGGGACAAAATTCTCTAAGTTGAAAGAGAGAAGGCTAGAATCAGTAGGATCAATCCTACCGATCACGGATAGTAATGATTTCCGTTCACTTCTAACACAGACATCGCGAAAGGTGCCTTTGCTAAGTCCTCAACAATACTGTAATGCTGAGCAACATGGGCGTAAGGATTATAAGAAGATTTATGGAGAACACCTTTAGAAGGTGGCCGTACAACGGGTTCAGCACTGGGCCTTTCAATTTCAAGAGGACCAGAGGTAGGTGGGGGAGGAGGACCATCAATGACCTCCTTCCACGCTGCCTGGCGGGATCTGGCATAATCCTTCGACCAAGTAGCGATGGAAACAGGTGCAGAACCATTCATCATGAATACTTGAGAGCCAAATGACGCAGATGGCAGAGGTTGCTCGACTATCTGGGTTTGATGATATGGGAACTTTTCTTTAAGGACCGACAGAGTTCCCTTAGCGCCTTTGAGCAGTTGACTAACCTCGGATCGTCTAGGACAATCCTTAGTGTAGTGGTCCTCATCACAAATTAGACAGGGATACTTCGGCTTTCGCTGTGAACCATCATCAGCACGTGGTTTAGATGATTCTAGTTTTGGGGCATCAGATTTGGCCTTGCCTTTTCCCTTCTTTCTCCCCTTGGATGTCTTGTCCGCAGGATTGGCCTGACCGACGTTGACCTCTGAGGTTTTACTAGAATCCAGGGTAGCCCGAGGAGCAGAATTATTGGAAGAATTTGATTTCTGCTTCCCATTGGAAGACTCACATGAAGTTTGAGACACAGAACCAATAATGCCATCGATTTATGGGGTAGATGATGCTTTAGAGGTCCCAGGTCATGGAGCTTCAGTTAAGATGTCATACAAAATTCCTGATTGAGAGTACAATAAATCAAGGTACTGGGCACGAGCGATGGCTTGTTACTTGGTTACACATGCCCCCATGGCGATGTATTTTGCAATATGATTGAAAAAAGAGGTAGTGAACTAATGAGTAAGAAGCTGATCAGGAATTTTGAACTTGATCAGGCGACGACGCCGTCTCCATTCATGAATGTGGTCCGAGATATGGGTAGCCCGGTCCTATTTCAAGGATGTTAGGATATGCGTCCCAGCTTCGTGATGAACTGGAAACTGGAAATGAGTAAGGAATGCCATAGCAAGAGTGTTGAAATCTTGAAAGATGCCATGAGGCAGTTCGATATACCACTTAGCAGCAACTCTGGTGAAAGTGCGCTGGAAGAGATGGAGTCGAACAGAGTCATTGACCCAAGAATTGGAAGAACACCATAAATGGTATGTCATGACGTGAGCTTGGGGGTCTTCTCCAGACTTGCCCTCGAACTTGGGAAAATCACCTGGAACCTTTGTTGGAACTGGAGGCCAAAAAGGATTATGAATAATGGGATCATTTGTCAATTTGGACACATCCGGTAGCTCCAACATGGCGAGGAAAGGTAATTGAGGGTTAAAAGGCATAGCAGGTCCTCAATAAGGACCTGTACCCATACTCCATCCTGGTTGAGTATAACTCTACCCCCATTGGTTCTATCCCAGAGGATTTAGACCATAAGGGGTATAAGCCGGATAATTTAGTTGATATGGTGGCTGAGGACTAGGATACGGGGGTTGAAGACCAGGATACTGATTCTGAGTATATGAGGGTCATGATTGAGCAGCATAAGGATTCTGCTGTGGAGTATAAGTATAGCCTGGCGATTGAGGGTAATAATCAGGACCTTGAGGCGGATTGTAAACTAGTCGATATTGACCTTGAGGGTAATAACTGCCTTGGGGTCGAACGGGTTGCTGGTAAGTGGGGCCCTGCTGAGCTGGATAAGTCGGGCGCAGAGGTTGATTCGATTGCGGTATAGATTAGAGAGGTGGCTGAGCAAGGTGAATGGGCTATGCAGGTTGGCCCGATTGAGCGGGTTAACCTGACTGATGAGGGCCACCAGGTTGCCCATGTGGAGTAGGTTGGCCTGATGGCTGCGGTGGGCCAGGTTGTCCTTGATAACCAGGTTGACCTGGAGCAGGACCATAAGATGGTCCTGGCTGTGCAACATTTGGACCAATCGGAAGATATGGCTGTTGTGGTTGCACCAACGGTTGAGATGGATGGATCTACCCCCCACGATCGTATGAAGGTCTGGGTTGATATACCGGTTACCCAGCTGGTCCTTAAGGTTTCCCTAGTTGGATCACAGGCTGAGCTTGTAAAGGTTTACCTTGAGGATTGTAAGGCTACCCTTGTAGGTCGTACAATAATCCTTGCTGGAACGAAGTTTGTCCCTATAAGGGTTGTACACATACCCTTGCTAGGCCGAAGGTTGTCCCTAAAAGGGTTGTCCTTATGGGCCGAAAGCATACCCTTGCTGAATCGAAGGTTGTCCTTGAAAGGGTTGTCCTTATTGGTTAGAAGGTTGCCCAGGAAAGGTAGGTATAAAACCGTTAATGAGCTGATAAGCCTCTGGAGCAGGTAAATAGATGGGGTTGCCTTTCTCGTCATATTGAAATGAAAGTGAATAAATCGGGATACCATCCACACCATAATGAGAAAAATAAGGAAGATTAGGATCCTGAGGGGACTGATTAGTTTGGGAGCTTTGTTGCTGAACAGCCAGTCGATACTCCTCAAAAGAAAGGTCGTCCGGGATTGCCATGACAATCGAAGTCTCTACCAAAGTCAAAAATCCTGACGACTAAGCAGTGACAACCGGTGCCAAAGCAGTCACGTAGAAAGTAGGTCTAGTGGGAACAGACGTAACAAAAGGCATCGACGAGACAGGTGTCGTCGACGACATCCCCAATGATGGGAGAACTGGTCCCCTTGATGGAGTTGATGTTGCCATGAAGGCAATACCAGCTATAATCTGACCCAAAGACCTATATTCGGTTGGAAGCGACACTAATGGTGAAGATTGAGCAGGCTCTTGATGGATGTCTTTCGGAAAAAGTTGGTATTATTCATCAGAAACTGGAATACCCTCACTACCATTAGGACCAGATGAGTCCATGTCTGAATCCACCATGAGATCTTGCAAAAGACTATGGGGGCTAGGAGGTATGATAGCAGCCAAAAATGGTGATCCCGATGTAAGAGGGGGAAAATGTTCCCCAACCCCAAACCCAAACCAAGCGTTTGAAAGAGGCCAATGGAACTCAACTGGTTCTCCAAAGGGGTACTCTGATGGGATGACAGGCTGTTGAAGCTCAGCAAACCTAGAGGTCTTAGAATTTTCAGATGAATCGTTCGAGAAAGGACTACCAATAGACGAAATGGATGGTTCTGCCACTATGACTGTAGCACACCAGAAAAGGAAGAAGATCGAAAATGAAGAATCTTAGATCAAAACCAAGGCAAACAAAGACAGGCCAAGTAATCAAACTTTAATGGGTGTGTAATCGTAGGCAGTTTATTTTACCACATTAAAACCAAAAATTTGCTGTTTCATGTTTTAAGAGTCAAGAAACAGTCAAAGATGACTCTAGTCTCTTTCAATTTTAAGCGAGAACGAAAGGACAAGTGCTCGATGATCTTTTCAAATTTATGATGCCAGTACAGATCGAAAATGACTGCTCAGGTAGTCTAGGTAAAAGGGTGTACCAGGTTCCCGTGAACTACCATATACACCTTGGTTATAAAATGAAAGAAAAATCAACCAAGGACTTGACGTACATGTAGTCTCCCCAAATGCTGTGTTTGGTGTATCATAGTTACAAGGTGACAGACTCGGCTTCCTACGGATAAAAGGATTGCAACCTAGAGGGGTCTTCCTTTATATACTCAACGGTATGGGGAGCACAAGTTCGTAAGAGTGTTGTCTGAATCCAGATGGCGAGTGACAGTTGCTAGGATTAAAGACGCCGGAACACGTCTCTAACTTAGACCACTAAATGCTTCGTTAAGTTTCAATGTTGCCTTAGGTTAATTGAATAAATTTTAAGTTGATCTTGTATTTATGATTCAATTCCAAGGTCCTACCAAATGTTGGATCTCACAAATCCGTAAATGCAAGCTACATGCCATAAAAAACCATTTTGTTCGATGAAAATCTATCTACGGGAGAGTTTAAGAGTTTTCAACCAATAGCAAATAATGAGAACACACGGAAGCATCCACTACAAAATATGATGCAAACTAATGAAAACGAGAAATCTCTCCTAGAATGCACAATGCTAGTTATGCGAAATATTTTCCAATTCCACAATGCAAACAAGAATGCAATCACAAAATATATTTTTAATTTTTCAATGTAATAGAGAAAAAAGTACACTAAATGACATGAAAAACGAATCTTCACACTAGTTCGAGAATGCCAATGTGAGTGTCGAAATGAAACAATACAATAAACTCAAAAGAAAACAAAACAACAACTCAAACCAATGTTGCAATCTATCAAATTGAAGAAAGATGTCGAAACAAACCCATACAAGCAATGTGAGCTATGCTTGGAGTGATAAGAAGCAAAAATGAATGAAAAAGGCAAGACTCATTCCACCAAATGCAATCACTCAAAACGGATCCAAGGAGCTGAATGCAATCAAGCAAATAATGAAGGTGGCTATGAAACAAAATAGCAAAGCTCCTACAAGAGGCTCAGCATACCAAAGCAATAGAAAACCCTAAGGCCATGATCCCGACAAGAAATGGACAAACAACCGAAGGAAGGAGGCCGTTCACAGTCACAAACAATCCCAACACACTCAAATCAAATCAAGAAAACACCCAGAGACACCAGTACTGACCAAAAATTCCAAAACAGGGAAAACCATAGCACCTACAAGAAATGGTGTGACTGTCTGGATGTAATTAGTGCCAGACAGGGGATGGTGCGGGTAATGAACTGGCAACAAGTGCCAGTGGGTACGACTGTCAGACTGGAAACCGCGCCAATCAAGCCAACCCTAGAAAAATGAAAATTTTGGAAAAACAGAGGTCAGATATGATCCTCTGGGGCTGAACAGGGGTCTTAGACTCAGCAAAACAACCAGAAAAGGCAAGCTAAGCAAGCAAATACCAAGAAGAAGACTTAATAGATGAAAGACAAACTCGCACTGTTCCCCAGCGGGAGTCGCCAATTTGTTGGTGAGGTAAATCCCCTCTACGGACAGAGGTGATCCCACTAGCCCTAGAGTGGGTCTAGCCACAAACAAGACATGATATGACATCAATTCCTAGTTAACGAATGGATAGAGATTCAATAGATAACTTACCATATATCTTGTGCTATTGTTGTCGTCGAAAGAGTGGCTGCCACTCGCTCTTGGTTTGATAGATCACAATCCGCTCGTTCTCACGCTCAGATACTTGCACATACACAAGAAACAAAGACGATATACAACATACTATTTCGCATCCGTAACTATCAGTCAGTCAAAGAAGACTAAATCAATGCATCAATAAACACAACACAAATATGGAAACAATACCATAGTCGAGTATATTATTGAAAGGAAGGAAGAGTACAACCAAGCTTCGACGTTGCGGTCTCCTCCAACAGGGTTCCAGCGAAGTGCGTCTCACAAAGGCTCGTCAGGAATTCAGATGGGGCTCTCTCTATGGAATTCTCCTTCTTTCTACCTTCTCAATATCAATTACTCAGCTATAGTATCTCTTCTCCAAGTTCAGCTTCTTGGCTATATGCTCAACTAGCTTTCATAGAGGGAGAAGGCCTATTTATATGGAGGGAGAGGGAGAGGTTAGGATCCCTATAATCATGGAAGGGAGACCTATCTTCAAGGAGTGTTCCATGGGAGGAGAAAACCACTACCTAAAGAGGGAGATCCGTGGCTCATCAGATTAACCAATTCTTGTGACTCATCCCTGAGGTGGTTAAAGGAAACATCCACCTCTAATTTGTTAAAAAAAATTCCCAAAAAGGTTGGTGTGGGCACAATAAAGAGACATAGCACCAGCTGGCACGGGCTCTACTGTACATCCTCCACATTGGTGCGAGGGGTGAACTGGCTACCTGTGCCAATGCCAAAACATAGGTTTTTATGGGATTTCTGAGGAAATGTTCAACAGGAGAAATAATGTCCTTATGCAGAAGGATGCAAAGAAGGTGTTTTACAGAGTATGACACTACTCACAGGTCATAGGAAAGCCCCTCCAATATGCGGGGTGAGGGATTGCAAGGACGGTGACAAAATGCTGTGTAACACCTAGATTTTGATGAATCAGTTAACAAATTAGGAGCAGGAGAAAAAGTTTGGATACATAACATGGAAAACAATCATGTAGAAGGTCATTCTTTCACATTAAATGTCAAACGTACAAAAAACATGGCTGAATATGAAGCTCTTATTTTAGGATTGCAGATTGTTAGAAATTTAGGAGCCAAAAGAGTGTCAATCATGGGAGACTCTAAGTTAATTTTGAAACATATAAGAGGAGAATATTTTGTATATAATCCAAGATTAAGCCAATATAGAGAAACTATTTTAGATCTGATTAGTGAACTTATTGAATGTGACTTTACTACAATTCCTAGAAAATAGAACACACAGGCACACAACTTAGCAACTTTTTCTAGTACCTCCAATCTGACCTTTTGACCAAATCATAAATATACAATAGAAGTTAAGAATAGGCCTACAATTCCAGATAATCTAAAATATTGGTAGATATTTTCACAAGATGAATAGAGTTATCATTTCATGAATGCTGAAGGAGAATTTAAGAATCATAACATAAACACAGATTGTACAATAGATCAAACTATAGATAGTGAGATTGATATAAACAATGTAGATGTAAATAACTTAGATTTTACTAAACCCACTAATTTACTCAAGTAGAAATAGATAATTTAGAGAAAGTAGAGATTCAAGAATTAGAAGATGATGATTATGGTATTTTAAACCTTAAGAACAACTTTTTACCTAAGGGATTAGCCCCTTTAGAAGATCTTTTTGATTCTATTGATGTTGCAAGAAACCTAAGATGGAACCATTAAGATATGACATTGAAGAGTGCAATATAGGAACAAAATTAAAACCTAAGATGATAAAATTTCAAAATCCTTACCTCAAGAAGAAAAATTGAAATACGTAGTCCTGTTTAAGAAATTTCAGGATGCATTTGCATGGATTTATGAGGACTTAAAACCTGATGACACTAGCATAATACAACACAAAATACCCATAAAATAAGATCAAAAACCTTTAAAACAGAAGCTTAGAAGAATTAATCTAGTTTTTATGCCTTTAATTGAGAAAGAGGTTAAGAGAATGTATGAATCCCAGATAATTGCACCAATCAGATATTATGATTGGGTTTCAAACCTAGTTCCCACTGGGAAGAAGAGATGGGAAATCAGACTGTGTGTTGATTTCTAGAATTTAAATAAAGTGTCCTTAAAATACAACTACCCTCTCCCCAAGATGGATCACATTTTACAGAGGGTGGTTGGTTCTTCCAGAATTTCATTACTTGATGGATTCTTTGGATATAACCAGATTTTAGTTCAACCAGAAGACCAACCTAAAACTACTTTTACTACTCCTTGGGGTACTTTCATGTATGTGAAAATGCCTTTTGGATTAATGAATGCAGGAGCCAATTTTCAAAGAGCTATGGATATAGCCTTTGCTAAAGAAATTCACGATTTCCTTGTGATCTATCTAGATGATATTACTGTATTTTTAAAAACTGACAATGAATATCTAGATCATCTCAGACAAGTATTTATGAAATGCAGGAAATTTGGAATTTATTTAAATCCTAAAAAGACTCTATTTGGACTGGAAGAAGGTAAATTATTAGGAAATATCGTATCTAAAGAGGGAATTAAGATAGACCCAACTAGAATAGAGGTAATTCTAAACATTAGTTATCCTAGGAATATTAAATAATTGCAAGCTTTCTTACGTAAAATCAATTTCCTCAGAAGATTCATCTCAAACCTAGCATAAATAATTAGAGAACTCAATAACATGTTGAAAAAAGACTTAATACTTAAATTAACTGTGGAGGCCAAACAAACATTTGAATTAATCAAGAAAGCCTTGACAAAAACACGAGTCCTTATAAGTCTTGATTTCAAAAAATATTTCATTATTTTTTCCTTTGCTTCAAAACATACTATTGCTGCATTCTTATTGCAAAAAAATGATCAGGTCTATGAGCAACCCATTGCTTTTTTCATAAAATCACTTAGATACGCCACTTTAAAGTATAATATAATGGAAAAACATGAACTAGATTTAGTGAATGCTATCAAAGACTTTAAAGTGTGCATCCTGTATTCACATATCATTTCTTATGTTCCAAATTCAGTTGTGAAGGACATTCTAACTCAGAATGGGCGTGATGGTAAAAGAGGCAAATGGATTTCCACCATTTTGGATTATGACATAGAAATTAAGCCCACCAAACTCACTAAAGGTCAAGGTTTAGCCAAAGTCATGGCTGAATCAAATTGTGATGCTTTAGATAATAAATTTTATTGCCCAAATAGATGATCAGGAAGAGATGGCGACTCCAGAGATCAGTGAAGCCTTTTCAGACTCACCATTGTATGCAGATATTATATTTGTATTACTTAATTTACAATATCCTCCTCGATGATCAAGAACTAAAGATAGATTTTTAAAGTTAAATGCAATGAAGTTTTGTATCATAGACAATGCACTATTTTGGAAAGATCATGGTGGTATTTTATTGAATTGTTTGCTTAAAGAAGAAGCTGATAAAGTTTTGGAAGAGTTTCATGCAGGTGATTGTGGAGGACATCTTTACTGGAAGACTACTGCAGATAAAATCTTGAGAGATGGTATTTACTGGCCTACATTGTTTGCAGATGTGAAAATTTATGTGACCTCCCGTCACAAGTGCCAAATCTTTGAAGGAAAGAAAAAGCTGCTACCTTTACCTCTAAAACCCATTTCCACAGAAATGCCTTTTCAACAATGGTCCTTGACTTCATTGGTGAAATTCACCCTCCATCCTCAGCCCAACACAAGTGGATTTTGACAGCCACAAACTATTTCACTAAGTGGATAGAAACCATAACTTCCAGGCAAGCGACTGATACTGTCATAATCTCATTTTTATAAAGCAAAATACTCTCAAGATTTGGATTCCCTCAAAATATCATCACTGATAATGCAACTGCATTCAAGTCCAAAAAGATGATTGACTTCTGTAATAAATACCACATTACCCTTGTCCATTCCACTGCTTATTAACCTCAAGGTAATGGTCTTGCTGAATCCTCCAATGAAAGCCTTTTGAATATTATCAAGAAACTACTAGATGACAATAAGGAAACTTGGAACAAAATGTTAGTGGATGCCTTATGGGAAGATAAGCTTACCACAAAGAAATCTATTGGTACATCCCCTTACCAGCTTGTTTATGGGATGGATGTTGTTTTTCCATCTTCTTTAGGAGTACCAGTAATTAAGATAATCCAAGAACTGAAAGTTTAAACCAATGATATCAAAAGAAGAATAAACCAAACCATAAACTTGCAGCAGACCAGGGAAGAGGTCTATCTCAAGTCTCAAGTTGTTCAAGAAAAGATTAAAAAGATATTTGACAAGAAGACTAAGGAAGATGATTTTTATATAGGTGAAAAAGTTCTTAAGTAGGATTTCAGGAGAGAAGAGAAAGGTAAACATGGGAAATTTGATTTCCTATGGAAAGGCCCTTATGTGATTTATGGTTACAGAGGTAACAACACATTATTTTTGAAGGAGTTGGATGGATCAGATCTCCCAGGTGGACCTATCAATGGTAGAATGCTGAAGCATTACTATTCCCCAGAATAACAATAGTTCACTTTGTTTAATTTACTCATTTTACATAACATTGCAGATTTTAGATTGGATTGGATGTTTTTCTAGCAAAGTTGAGGCCCGGAGAGAAGGCCCTAAGCTTTGAAAGATAAAATATCATAAGTATGAATAATGCAGAACTAAAAAAACAGTTTCAAGGCCAACACAGTCAAATTCAAAGGCTACTAGTCTCAAAGTTCTTGAAATTTCACCAGGAAATGCCATCCCCATGTGGAGCCACTGTTAGGTTCCTATAATAATAAGATTCATAATTTTTGAATTGAATTTGATTAGTCTTGTAAATATGTACATACTTTGCTTTCTGCAAATTTTTTTCCCATATTAGAAAAATAAATTTTTTTAAAGAGGGTAAAAGTCCTAAAGGAAAAATCAAAGGACTTGAAAGAAAAAATATAAAAAATAATAGAAAAATGGACCCCAAAAAAAAAGAAATAAAAATAAAACATGAAAGTGATGCAAATCCAAATGCCACTATTATTTACTATTACTGCAAAATAAATATTGTGTGAAAATTGTTAAAATGCCACAATCCATGAAGGTTAAACAGCTTAATATTAACCTCTCATGCTTTAAATTTCATGTTGTTAGATAGAGAATAAAGATATAGCCAAACAATTTAATCTTGGTAGATCAATAGTTAGGTAGAGAATAATAAGGAGCTCAACAACTTAATCTGAGCCCTTGGAAGAAATAAGGAGAGAATTAGTTAGTTTTCTGTTTTAAAATAAAAATGAATAAGAGTTTGTAATCTCAAATGCACTGATGAAAATGAAGTAAAAATGTTAGGGTAGCAGATGGGTAGGTACAGACAGTTTTTACAAACATGGATAAGCAGAAAATTGGTCATTTTATTTACTAACTTCCTTCAAAAAATCATCCCCTTATAAAAATACTTCATTCCCTCCATTTTCATTCTTTTCCCTTTTTCCCATTATCATTTATTTTCCTTTGCAAAAATCCCCTTTTCCTAAGTTTGAAACACATTTTACTTAAGAAAAGTAAAAACCCTTTAACTAATCCCCCTTTTATTCAAAAAACACCCAAAAACCCAATTTTTTTTTTATGCTAAGTATAAATGCTAAAATATTATGTTGGGACCCATTATGAAGAAACCTATTTCCAACATTAGATTTTTACACTATACTTAGTGTATTTTGACATTCTGTAGTTGTATTATATTTTTAACACTAACTTAATGTATTAACTCCTTATATATACATTTTAGCCTGTATTAATAGTATAATTCACTTATAATTTATCCCAACCCATATTTCTAGTTTAACCTATGTTTTATTTCCCCACGTGTTATATAATCCCGCTCATCCCATAGATTGAATTATTAAATCATGTTAATTAATCCCGGTCCCATTATGTATAATCCCCGCCGGTTATAATATGACACTTACATGCATCCCATTTGTTAATACATTAACCTCAGCCTATCATAATTCACTCCTAACTATGTATTAGTCTTTAGTTTAAATAAATATTTAACCTCCCATTGCATTGAAACCCTGGGCCCCACGCCATCTTACCTTGCATCTCTATTGCATCATCCTAGCCATTCACCTTTCAACCCCTAGATCCTACGATGGTTAATCATTATCGCACATTTCATTACACGATGGTTAACCTACCCCAAAGCTTGCGATAAGCACTGTTTGTGGAATTTCTCTCCCCTATACGTGTCTTAATTGTATTGGATCACATCGATCAAACTGATTCCTCTTACCAACTTTGAACCCTACGAAAGCTGCTTGGCAATTTTTTCCTCCTCCGCGCCCAAACCACTCATCCATTTGAATTGACCATGCAATCAATGCATTCATTGTTGAATGAAATTGTTTATAAACCACTCATTTGCACTATTTTACTCTTCTGTTACCGTTTTCACGCAAAAGAAGCATTGCAGACTGAAACAAACACTACTGACTCTATTTTTAAGCCTAAATGAAACAAAATTCACCAATTGGATTGCTACAAACAGTGCAGAAGTCATCTGAGTGCCTATAAATACTAGGAAAATCTTTTGAAAGCTTTCTACAACCCAGAAACCCTCCTGCATAGAAACACTTCAGTTTTCCTAGGTATTCTTCAGAAAAACGGACCCATTCATCGATCTAAAAAAATTAATACAGTTAATCGAATTATTTAGGAGCCTTTAAACCTAAAGGAAACCCCATATGCTTCCTAAAAATATTTGTTCTATAAACCCTGAGCAATAATTTCACAGATTCTTAAACCCTGGACTATCAAAAATCATAGATTGAGTAAACTGAATAAGTTTAAGCCATCAATAGACCCGAGAAAGCCTGCTGTGACCTTCAAACCCTTTCCTACAATACTTAGGCATCCTTTTTGCATAAAATTGATGTCTTGAGATTGTTTTTATCACAGAAAATGCACTACAGGCCCTAGATACCTTTTGCAGAAACTTTAAAATCCTGCAGTTACTCTTTTGATACAGAGATTTCAGTTTAAGTCAATTGATCAAAATTATACCTTTGTAGAAAAAAGACATAGCCCCTATCATATCCAAAATCCTTTTTCAACTCGTTATAAATACCAGAGGTGCTTCTATAGGCCTAAATCAATGTTTTTAAGGTCAAAAGAGTATAAAATTGATAAATCAAACAAAAAAATGGCTTCTAAAAACATTCTAGCACTTAATCCTCTACAACCCCCTATTGTAGATATAGAGAACATTTCCTTGGTTGATACAGAATTCAAGATTACTGATACAGTGACAAAATTCAACCTTCTTGGGCTTCACTACTGGAGCCAAGAAAAATCCCTATATCAGGCTGATGAAATGTTCATTTGGGAGTCAAATCTGCTAAAATATGTTGTTCCTCATACTTACCAATGCCCAGAAATAATCAGACTCTGCCAATCATGCTACTACCCTGATCAGAGAGCCATAGTAAACCCTGAAAAGGAATTTTTGTTCACCATTACAGCAGATTCAATCAATCAAATGTTTCAGATACAACCTGGGCTAAATGAAGTTCCTTTGTCCATTGAAGCCCTCACTTTGTTATATTTGGATCTATACTTCCCCAAGAGGTTATGTTATGAATATAATTCATAACAAATAGTATAAATAGAATAACTATAAATAATAAATAATAATGGTTATGTTAAGTAGTCATTAAGTTAGTGAAAGGGCATGTCTAAAAGACATGCCCAGTCATGAAAGGTCACCTGCCTAGGTATATAAGCAGAGCCTCATTGTAACATTTTATCATCACTTATACATTTTATATATAATATATTATTATTAGAAATACCTCTTGTGTATTTTACAATTAAAGTCAACAAGCCTACAAATTTGCTGCTCCATTTTGTTTCAAAGCGACGATCTTCTTGCCTGGAAGAAAACACCTACGCCACTACTACTGGTTGCCTTTAGCTGTTACATGCAGTGCCTTGAAATCGTTGCCACTCAATGTCTTCATCAATGTCAATGGCCGATTTCAACAAAATATTGATCAATCTTGAGAGTAAGATCAATAATAATTATGATGAATTCACTAAAAGACTAATCGATCTTGAGGATATGGTTACAGGAAATTTTGACAACATCAAAAAACTTCAAGACACAATAGATCAGATAGAAAGACAAATTTGGAAAAATGATAGCGAGTCCACAGACAATCATAACAAAGCAATGCAGCAGATAAACGCCATTTGGGACAAGATTAATCTGACTCAAGAACCAATATTTCCGAATATTGGACATAGTCAACAGAACAATTCAGCCGATTCAAAGAATTCAGAAGATAATCATGAATAATCACTACATTCTGCAGAAGATCAAGTTATGAAAATTTCAGATTCATATGAAGATGATGTGAAGGAAGAATATTTTAAGAAACAAGAAAATGAATAATATGAGAACAATGAGGAAAATTACATTAAGATGAAAGGGACTAACAATGAAGAATGCTCTAACCTGGAAAAGAATGTTGAACATGGTAAATTAGGAACTCGTCATTGTGACATAAATGAGATCGAAAATTCAAAGTGGGTATATGACAGTTGAAGATGAAAATGACGAAGAAAATGATTCTACAAAAATTATTGATGAAGGATCACTATATTTAATAGAAGATCAAGAAGAGGTTATGTCAATCACAGATTATGACGATGAAGATGACTATGCAGTAGGGCTTGCAGCAAGATTTTTGATATACTCGGAAGAGCCACAATATATATATATATATATATATCGTGAATAGAAACCTCTACAGGTTCCAAATTCCCCTCTTCTTCAGTTCTAGAATGGAGCACAACTTCCTTTCAAAACTTTTCAATTCATATTCTATTCCAAATTTCCAGTTGCCAATGGATGAGGATGATCCCATTAATCATGCCAATAGTAGTAGGGTGAAATCCACTAGAAAGAAGGGAATTTTCATAGCATTCAATTCTCATCATATTTTTGCAAACATAGTTCCCTTTTGGTGTTTCATTAAGTGTTGGGAAGAATGTAGTAGAGGGCTTCCTATCTTGGAGAAACCTTGCCATATGAGAACACTTTTTAAGAAAGATTACGTCATACCCAAAATTTTACTGAAGGTTAAACTGATAATCATTGATCTCTATGTGGAAGTGCATATTCTCATGCTTATGTGAGATGATTCATTGCACTCAAGAAGCACCGACAAGGTCTCAGTGGAGATTTTTGAAAACAGTATGATTAATATCCAAAATTTTATGAAGGAAAATACAACACTGGAATTTTCAACTTTTCATTTCATTCAAAGCATGATTCAAAATTTGAAGGAATGATTTGAGGCTTCATATTCACTAGTAACAGTTTCAACGCATTTCTGCAGATCAGTAATGAAAAATCGACAAGTGCCAGAAAAAGAGCCTGTTAGCTTTGAATTGGTAGGTGACGGTAGAAGTTGGGTGAAATCACCCTTGTCTCCAACATATTTTGGGAACTGCGTATCCATAGGTGTTGGTTGGACTACCGTGAAGCAGTTATTTGAAAAATTTATTAGCCTTGCTGCAAGCCTCGACCTAGAAGGCATAAACTCCTACACCACAATCAAGCCACATCTACAACAATTATACATCGACATCCCCTCTCGAATCAATATCATTGTCTGCAATTGCGTGGTGGTAATGGAAACACAGAGGAAGTAGTGCATTCACAATAATGCGATTGTGAAACTGAAGAGCTCGGACGACAAAATATTCGTCATGCCAGAAGTGGCAGCATTGAAGTCGGTGATAATGAAGAAGGTAACAGAGGACTAGCTACCATGAATTTGGAAATTGCGACAGGATCCTTGTCACTGTTGTTACCTCTCCGCCATGCCTTCACCTCCCACTGCCCCTCGACCGCATCAGGCCATTCCTTCGCTGTCAAACAGAGTCATGCATTGACCTCGCCTATGGTGCTGGTCGAGCCACGCACTGTGCACCACAGTCTTCTTCGACAATCGCTGTTCCGATACAATGACACACACACACAAAAATCTATGATGCCATCACCGCCAAGCATCATAGCCAGTGTAAAGGGTCAAGGGACGTGACGTGTATCCCGACGTCGGTTCGTACGTGGCCCGATCTGCATATAAGAATTGAATCAAATCGAAATATACATACTGTTGGTTGAGACATATTGGTTCAGGCTGTTTGGCACATATATATACTGCGTGAACATAAACGGATGGTCAATATATATGAACAGTTCGATAGTCCATATATAGTTACATTATAAAATGAGTTACCATAACTCAATTAATTAAATTTATTTAATTAATTTAGTTAAAAAAATAGGAAGGTTATTGATGAGCTGCGTTTCTAGACAAGTGATGAATTATACATAAATAAATGAATGAATAACACTAAGATGTTTGACAAACATGAAGGAATTTGTGACCAACGCACTTATCAAAACGAAGAGGGCAACATGAAGAAAATTGTTCGCAATTAAGTTGAAAGAATTGTCACCGATAAGCTTTGAGGACAAAGCTTTTGAATGAAGGGGCAATGTTATGAATATAATTCATAACAAATAGTATAAATAGAGTAACTATAAATAATAAATAATAATGGTTATGTTAAGTAGTCATTAAGTTAGTGAAAGGGCATGTCTAAAAGACATGCCCAGTCATGAAAGGCCACCTGCCTAGGTATAAAGCAAAATTTACCGTAACATTTTATCATCACTTATGCATTTTATACATAATATATTATTATCAAAAATATCTCTTGTGTATTTTACAATTAGAGTCAACAAGCCTACAACTTTGTTGCTCCAGGTTCCAAAATTTTCAGACCTTCATGCCTTCTTACGTAGAAATTCCCAAGCTAAATCCTGCATACTCTTCTGCTAAATTTTCTAAAAGGAAAAGACATATCATTTCCATGTTGTATGTCATTCTAGGCTATTTTACAGATGAACATCCTGATGTAGCAGTGCTTGGTTTCTTTTCTACTTTTACACCTGGTCAACCTCCTGCTACCATTTTTAACTTTTCCCAATACCTTGTTGACAATATCCATGAGAAATTGGTCAAAATTCCCTCTGAAGGCAGTTTTAAGCTTCATTCCTATTTCACATGTTCCTATATTTTCAGTCTGATAAATTCAATATGAATCTTCAGAAGCTTGATGTGGAAGGAAACCCATAATTAGTCATCTTTTGGACTTCCTTGATAAGGAAAGATTTAAATGAGTTCACCTATTCAGATTTTACAGATTCCTTCATTCATCCCATAGTCAATTTGCTAAACAACAATGTACAACCCAGAATTAGTAATGAAATAAAGAAGATCCTGCAATTGTTTGAGCATAATAGGACAGGTGATTGGTACTTGTACCAAAACCATATAGAAATTAAGAGTTTATGGATCAAGTCTTATCCCTTATAAACTGCCCAAATACCTCCCTATGAGGTTATTTGGCCTGGAATATACAAGGAAAATTATAAATTCAGATGCAATCGATTATTAATAGCAAAGAAGAAAACATAGTTTAAGTTGAAGAACCAGGTTGGCCCTTTTATTTGTAATAATAGAGAGGCAGGTCCTGAAGCAGAAAAAAATTACAGGAGTTCAAATTCAGTCCTAGTTTGCTTTGGTATTATGATCCTCTTGGTGTTATTAGTAAAATGAGAGTTAAATGCAAATTAACTCCATATGTACATGAAAAGAAGCTAGAGATTGAGAAATTCTCAAACCAATCTTAATGGTTAGAGAATACATTGGTAGAGGCAGGAAGGTAAAGTGATACTAGTCAAACATTAGAAACTCTAGCCCAAGAATACATAAATGTGAAAAGAAATAGAGAGGAAGGATCTTATACAACAGAAACTACAAGAGAGACTAAATTCAAAATTGAGATAGAGTAAAAAGCCAAAGCTAAATCCTGCCAATAAAGAAATGGAAATAGTAGAGGTGATTGATACAAAAATTGCAAAAAAAGATAATGCACCTCCTACAAGAATTGAAGAGGAACAGAAGCCCACAATTTCAAAGATACAACTAATTCAGAAACAACACAGTATAGAAGTTTCTTCATCCAAGAAAACAACAGAAAATGACATGGATATAAAGGAAAGATACAAAGAAATCAAAGCCATAAATAAAGAAATTAAGACATAAATATATTCTCAGTATCTAAAACAAACTCTAGGCATCCAGAATAGCCTACTTTAAGCCTTTGAGTATGAAAATAAAAAGATGCATATGTCATTTCTTCAGCCTACAGTTCAGACTCCTAAGACATCCTCAGATTACAAAATATAGAATTTGAAGTCCCAGTCCAGGATATTCATCTTCTGGATCAAATTTAATTTCATAAACAGGCGGGGGAAATGATTTATTCTACAATAACCACTAAGGCCATGAATTCATAGAAACTACAAAACACCCTTATAAATGTCAGAGAACAACTCAAATTGTAGAAAGCATCTTCACATGCAAAGGAAACTAGAATCAAATCCTTGGAAGAACTAGTAATTGAAGTAGGATATGATCCTCAAAATGTAAAAGTTGCAGAAGAATTGATCAAGAAGAAAAATGCAGAGATTACTGCATTAAGAAAACAATTGAAGCTGCCCCTACAGAACATCCTCAAGCCAAGGAGGTCTTATAGGATGCCAATCAGAAAGATGAGATGATGATTCTCATTTTACAGTTAAAAACTCAAATAAAAGAAATGGAAATTGAAATGGACAAGTTGGTCTTGGAGAAAGAATCCAACAAAGCAAAGGAAGTTCCTGCCACTGTCATCCCTGTAGCTACAATAGGTGTATCTTCTACTTTGGTAGAATCACTGGCTCCTAATGTTCCAATGGCCACAACACTTCCAGTTACTTCATCTACAACTTCAGCCACAGAATCTTCAACAACATCAACACAACATTTAGATGAAGAAAGAAAACTAGTAAAGGCTATGTAAGATATGTCTATTTAGGCCAATGAGATAAATAGACTAAAAGAACAACTAAAAAACCTTGAAGATGCTAAGAAAATTTCTCAAATAAATGCTAAGAATGAAGAAAAAAAAGCCAACATATTGAATGAGCAACTGAAAATGTTAGAAAAAGAACTCACACTGAAGGAACCAATGACACATGTCACGCAACAGCTATGGTCCAATATCATTGAAGAAATCAATGATATTTTGCCATCCATACAAGTGATATATGAGTAGAAAGACTTAGTGAAATTAGCAAGAGAAGCAATCTAGAAGATCAAATAAGAGCTTGGCAAGAAACCTGAAGAAGCTCTTGAAATCATCAAGTTTCTTAATTCTAAAAATAGACAAGAGCTGGAAGAAATTGGAATTAATGATAGAACAAAGACCATCCTAGAAGTTAAGAAGGTAACTCTAAGAAGAATCTGATGATATAGTTGGAAGAGAAATGCCAGAACATGGAGATTGCTACCAAAAGACCTTCCCAATCCTCTAGTTATTAATGATAGATTAATGAAACAGGATGATTATGATAAAAAGATAAGAGAGTTTTCCATAGAACAAATGAAAAATTCAACCTTGCAGGGAATCCCAACAAGGAAGGTGCTCTACAAAAATGTTGAGAATTTGGTGTTCTAGGTCAATTTGGGCACCATTCCCAATGAACTAGTTAACTGGGCATCATCTCCAAGACCGATGATCAAGGGTCTATCATTCCCTATCATCTCAGTTTCTATATGCCATAAGACAGGAAACAACATGAATCAAACAAGACTTTCATCAAGCAAGGATTTTCCATGGTTTGAAGCTTATTATTAAACATGTGGGAGCTCACCAACGCAGGCTCTAAGGGGCCTAAGTGCGTTGCATATGTAGGTAGCCCCATTAAAGGTTGCTTTGCAAAGCACTTCCCGACATTCAAAGGTGCACTGGTCACATTGGGAGCGAAATTCTCATTGTTCCAGAATCTCCACTTGGCCAGTGTCTTCTAGAAGGACTCACATGTGTCAAGCTTCAGATCCAATTGTCCATTTGACATCTACATGAATGGAAACATGTATTGCCTATTTTTGGAATTTTATTGATTACAAAAAAACCCATAGTTACTCTATAAATTGAACATAGATCTAAGTGTTTTGGGGAAGAATTTGAGTAGGAAAATGCTAGAGAATTTTCAATAGAGAGTTTGATTTGTGGAGCTGCTACTGGAGGGACTTATGCTATGATGAGACTTGGGAACTTTGCTGGAAGGTCACTACAAATCAGTCACTAGGTTGTAACCTCTCCCTCTATCATCAATAAAGAGTACTTCTTGTTTTTCCCTACATGCATCCATGTTTACTTTGATTTTCCATATTGCAAAATCTTTGTTGATGAATGTAGTTTATGCTTAACTGATTTAGCTAACTAGCTTGAATAGATATCTATATTATTGCATCTTATGCTGTTTTAGTGTTCTTTCTTGTAGGAAGGATTTAGCTATTTGAAACCGCTTGAGTTTGAAGCTGTGGTGGAAGCGACAGAAAGGAGCCATTTGGAAGCGATTGAAACAAGTAAGCATCCAATCCTCTCTGTGTATCTGTTCTAAGTTAGGAGAAACATTAGTATAGTCTTTCACCTGTTTTTCTAGAATAGACACCAGTCTAGGGAAGCGTATTTTATCCGTAGATTACAATTCTGGCCCAACAAACTGGAAACTCCACTGGGGAGAACTTCTCTTGTTTCTAGGTGTTTTAGTCTTTGATCTGCTTTCTAAATCCACCCAGTGGCTGTTTTACATAAATATTAGACTTTTTTCAGAGCTTAATTTGAAAATTTAGTGAGCCAAACAATAGCTTTTTCTTTGTTTACTGCGCCCAACGTACCCCTGGTCAGGGCACAATGCTTTGCAGAGCACTGTCTCCCTTCTCAGCCTGTGTTACAGAGCACTGTCTCCCCTTGGATATTGCATTGGCTCCTGAAAGGACCAAATCCCCTTGAATCTAACTTTGTACTTTGCTTTAGTTTTGATTGCTGATTTGTTCTGAAAATTTTGATGCTCTATTGACTAGTAACTCTATATATTTCTTCTCCTTTGACTGAAAATTTGTTCAATGTTGTTTTAAAAAAGTTTTTCATTATCATTGACAACTTGATTTCAAAGTACTTTTTATGGTTGCATTAAGAATTGTTTGCTTTCGAAATAGGAAATTGTCGTAAAATCTTCATTTCCTTGATAGGAGAAATTGTTTTTGAAATCATTGTTTTTCCTTCAAAAGAGAAATTGTTGCTTGTATTCTTCATTTCTCGAAAGTAAAAATCATTTCAATTATTGATCTAGTGCACCTAGTTTCTTTTCTGCATTCATAACATTAAGGAAACTGAAATAAAAACTTGCATTTGCATGTAGGATTGTGTGTTTTTTGCAAAAGAAACATTAGGAAATTTGCATTTAGTTTGAGATTCATTGATTTGTTTGCTCTCAAATTATTTGCTCTCTTTCCTTAGTAGCTAGGTCTTTCATTGAAAAAGCTGAAAGTGAAAGTTTGTTTATCATTCTTAGCTTTCATTTTAGGAATTTCATATACATCATCGTGGTGAACCTGAAAGGCAAACTGTTAAGCAAGATCAACATAAAATAAATCTCAATTTACTTAACAACGCTTTGGAACATTAACGATAACATTTAGAAGGTCTAGGCTAGAGATGTATTCCAACATTGTAAAACATAGCAGCTGTCGTTAACTTGTCTGTGATACATTCCGAGTGTGATACCTCACTCCACGTATGTAAGTATATCGTAGCTCATCCATGTACTTTCAGGTATATCGGGCGGTGTTACAGTACGATAAGTATAAAGGGGTGCTCTCACTGTGCGTTTTCACATTAGATAGTGCTAATACGGACTTGGGCCTCCACGTACCTTTGGGTATATTTGGGAGGAAAAATTTTAGGTGCTATCCATCCATAGTGAACTGAGTCGGCTGCCTTGAAATTGTGATACACTGAACACAACATTCGGGGAGATTACCTGCCCGTACTTCTTGGTTCGCCAAGAGGTATTCTACGGTTCACAGTTTCCTGGTAAACCATTTTGCCTAGCATTACCCTCTTTTTTTTAATTTTTTTTTGGATAAAATAAATTAGTAATCATGGAAGAACACAATCCTACCCCCCGTCGTTCGCGTAGATTAGCTTTAAAACCACCTTTACCACCGGAAGTTATTTTTGGTAGGCGAAGGCGATCACGATCTACCGAATCAAGTACAATTCGTACCTTTGGTGAAACATCATCATTTAAACCAGAGCTAGCTCAAATTTTTTCCACACATCTCGGTTCATCTACTGTTGTCGAAATGGAGTCTTCACAGCTACCCGTGGTCACGATCCATTCAATCGCTGAGACCATACCTCCTGGACCTGAAGTTGTTCAATAAAAAATCGATCCAGATCTTGTCTCTTATGTTAGCTCCCCATAATTTTCTATATTGATTGCGATACAAAGGTACAAGGTAACATCAAACCAAGCTTTGGAATCCTAGGACCTAGCCTTCCTAGATTCGGAGAGGGATCTCTCTAGTAGGTGCAAAGATGTGAAATTGTTTGCTGATTAGGGTTGATTTTAGGCTAGATGTTAAGTGCAGGGTATTTTGATTTTTTTTGGTTGGGTATGATGCTCAGATAGATTTAGATAGAAAACAAGGAATATTTTTAAGTCATTGGGCATGCGAAGGATCATGAGATGGACATTAAACTTGGGAACAACAAGCTAATAAAGGGCAGAAACAGAATCCTTTATATACTTGTAAACTGAGGGATTTAGAAGATATATAAGCATAGAAAGACAATCAAAGGCTTAAGCAAAAATGATCCATTTGATTTCAGACCGAAAGCAGATAATCAACCAAGACAACATTCAGATAAAACATAGAAAGGAAAAACTTATTGAATCTTTCATGGATTTTATCATCAAGAGCAGGAAAAAAATTTAAGTTGCACAAGTAACTGTAACAATAGAAGAAGAGACAAACCATAGCATCCACAGTGACATCAATGAGAGTTCCTTGAGACAATTTTAGCTAAGTAAGGCAAAGAGTATGATTAAGACAGACTTCTTTGACAAACTATAGGCAAAGCTGCTTCAAATGATGATTTCAAGAACAAAGTACTTCAGAGGTAACAATATGCAGGGCTATCCATAAATCATAATTGATACTAACTGATCTAAATCATTCAAGAAAATAGACAAGCCAAAAAATTTTTAGAGAGCAAAAAGATGAATTCTCTAACATATCTTAAGCAGAAGAAAACATTTAGGCAGTGAAGGAAACAAACAGATCTAAGGTGCCATCAACAAGCATATCTTAGTCTAAATTTTTTGTCCTACTGCATCATAGATGGATGGAAAACATATGAGAAACATAGAAAACATTAAAAAGAGAAAAATTCACCATCAACCAGGCCTATGGATCCTACAAATAGTCCTTCTCCATCAACAAGTGAATCAGATCATGCATAAGCTCCAAGACATCAATTTCTCATCAAAGGCTTCAAGGGACTATGTATTACTTCAGCATAAGTCATCAACATCCAAAAAATATATAAGAGCCTCATGCTCTATTTATGGAGAAAATGAGGAGGTGGAAACCCTAAGAGGCTTCCAGAAACCCTAATTCAACCATAAATGTCATAAATGTGCTTAATGACCATGCAAGGCCCAAGACACATAAGAGATAAGAAAATAAATGAAACACACCAAAACATAACTCCCCAATCAAATCAGGAGTGTTTTTTCCAAGAAAATATTAAAAAACCAATTTTCCATTAATTAGTGTCTTTTGTTGACTTTTTGGAAAAAAAGCTGTCTCTGTGCGTAGCTCCAAATCAACAAAAATTGGGTTCTGTTGCAGCTGAGTTTTGGACCCCTTCCTGACATCGGATTCAGGCCTGTGATGGCTCGTTAGAAAGAAATGGATGTATAATTTCCAAAACTAATTTATTTTTTCCAATCTGATGCCCAGAAGTCAGCCAAAAAGTAGAAACAGTGAAAAAACCCCAAGAGTGTAGCACCTCCTGATATTAGGGGCAGAAAGGTAAAAATGGTTGTTTTTGCTCATGGCTGCTCTCCTGCTGCTCCATTTTTTCCTTACCTTTTCTTTGAATGGGTTTCTTTTCCCTTTTCCTCTTTGGCACTTCAATGATAGGCTGCTTGGGAAACTTGCCTCTACTTCGGAGTGCTCTAGCAACATTTGTAGTTACAACTTGAATAGTCTTCTTCTTTGTAGATATAATGGTTTTAGGTTTTACCACTTTTGGAGAAAGAGTCATGGTCCCTTGCCTAGGAGAGGAAACTAGCACATGTTTTTGAGGAATATTTTTATGCTCACTATTTTCACTGTCTTCTTTAGGGCTATCATCATTTGGCTCACTGTTTTTGTCTTCTTTATTTGGGCTGCCTTGTCCACTGTCCCTGCTTTGAGCTTGATTGTTTTTAGGATTTTTTTCCTCTTTTTGTTTCATGCTGCCACCCTGCTCCTTGATTTCATGCTCTTTATGTGAGCTGCTATTATTCTGACTGTCCTCATCCACCTCTTGAGTACTATCTTTACTAGCTGTATGTGGGCTGTCCCCATGCTTATGGTCACTGCTCTGCTGATTGTCACTTGTTTTATGCTCATTGCTCTGATGAATGCCACTATTCTTATGCTCACTGCTTTGCTGAGGGCTGTTCTATTCCTCATCATCTTCATGCCTGATTTCATTAGAATTTTTTTTTTTCACTATCAATCATAGGGGATTTTTTCTTTTGAGGAGTAGATTGACTGGAAGAAGGGGAGACATATTGAGTGGATGGTGAGGAAGGTGCATGAGATGGGCCATGGGATGAAGAGGCAGTAGTGAAATTAGGATGGAAGATGAAGGATTCCCAAGAAATTCCTTTTTGTTCAAGTTGTGGAGGATGAGAATATTTATGAGAGAATGATGAAATAAGCTGGCTTTATTTTGAGCAGGGGGTTTATTTTGAACAAATGAAGCCATTTTGTCAATGCTCTTGTAGAGGAAGACAGGGAGATTCAATAGTTGAGTCCGGGTGAAGTGCATCATCAGTTGGGCATGATATGAATAGACTTGAGAATATCTCCCCTCACATGTGAAATATTTCATGATGGCTTTCATTAGAGGAGCATAGCTGCTTAATATATGAGAGAAAGGGAAAACAACCTTACATTCATTCTGATAAGCTGGCTTTAAGAAGGGCTTGTAGTGATTTAGGTCCAAGTAGGCTTGTTTTAACCATGTTTCTCCAAGATAGGGAATCTTGGTTGCCTTTGACACTGATTTAGGGGTGAGCACAAAATCAAGGCCTGCAATGTGAACCTACTCTCCTTGTAGTCTCAGGGAAAAAAATTGTGTCAAGAGGGGGTGACTGGTGACCTCTTGGAATTTTTTGCAAAAGTCAAGACATCCTACTTCATGGAAATTAAAAAGAACTTAAAGAGAGTCATTTATTTCTTGAGTTGTAGTAGGCTCAAACCTATTGCGAAACCCACTTTTGTTGACCTTCCTTGGAGGCATATTTGTTTTAGGTTTCCTAAACAGGTTTTTGAAAACTGAAGTAGGTTCTTCTTCAAACACTGTTTTCCCTTCTTAGATAGCAAACAAGTTTTTTCAATAAAAATAAGTCTCTTTCTCTAAAACTGTGTTTCTTTTGATCACTTTGAAAACACATTATTTGACTTTGAAAACAGGTTTTTTCTCCTTTGGCACAACAACTACTTTCCTCATTGTAGGATTGTGTTTCTCTTTTAACCAATCAAACCAAACAATTTTTTAAACTAACGATGGTCTTTCTTCTTCAAACACTGTTTCACTTTTTCATTTAGTAAAAAGGATGCCTTGAAAACAAACTATGTCTTTATCCTTAAAAATCACTATTTTCTTTCTCACCCACTCAACTAAAACATGTTTTTAAAATTGACAGATGATCTTTCCCTTTAAAAACTATTTTTTTACTTATCACTCTGTATACAGGCCTTTTTCCCACAAATAGGTTTTTTGCCCCTTAAAACACTGTTTCTTCTTCCTCATTATTTGATTTCAGAAATTCCTTTCAACCAAAAAGCTTAGGTGGGAGAGCACAAGTACCCTTTTTAGAAATCTCCTATGCAGCTTAAAAATATAATTTCTGTGCATTCATCCGAAAACTGGCACTCCTTGGCATGAAGCTGTGGCCGCCCGGGCGCCTTTTTCACTCCGGGTCGGGTAGGACTGTTATGGGCCGTTCAAAAAGAATGGTGGTATGGGCTGGGCGGAGGTCTGTGAAAAAGTGATGAATGGAGTTTGAATTTTCGTGTAGACTAGGGCATGGGCTGGGCAGAGTTATTGCAAATGGGCAAGGGTGCCATGGCATGGGCCAGCTAGAATTTGGGTGCCTGGGCGCTACTTGTCGGGCCGAGGCACAGGTGCGTCGCGCCCTGTGTAATTTTCTTCGGAGGGGTGCTACAGGGGCATCGCGCCTTCAAAACAGCAAGTGGGCACTTGAAACTTGTCTCCTTTCCCCTTGTCAAACTTTGCAAACCAAGAATTTTGAAATGTGAAATGCTTTGGCTGAGTATTTTATGCCTTGGGAGGGTTTGAGAAACCCCTTTTTCCCTTCTTTTTGTATTTGAAAATCCACCTTTTTTGCCTTTGTATTTGTGATGAAAAGCGGCCTTCTCCTTTTGTTGAGGGATTGCCTTCTTTTTTACCAACTGCTTTATCCCTTTTAAAATTTCCTTCTTGAAAACATGCTGTCTTTATCCCTGCTACATCATTTGAGCATGGATCTTTATCAAAGGCCTCTAATCTTGTTTCTTTGATTTGAAAAGATGTCTTTGGAAACAGAATTGCCATGGGCCCTTTCATTTCTTTGATTTGGTTAATGTAAAACTGTTTTCGTAGGCCTCTCCTCTCATGATGGAGGAGGCTATTAAAAACTGTGTTGTTGCCCCTTTGTATCAATTTGCAAAAATTCCTCTAAATAGAACCCTGCTCATATTATTTGATGGAGGTCTCCCAAATACATCTGCTTGTTATCTTGGTTTATTACTTTCAAAAGAGTTATTTCATGTAAAACATAACTCTTGGTGCTTTCCCTCTGCTCATCATGAAGGAGGTCATGCCAATGTAACCACTCAGGTCATTCAAAACCACTGTTGGGCCCTCTGCTTGTTATGAAGGAGGCCTTCAAAATGTTTTGAACCTCTTCTTGTTATGAAGGAGTTAATCCTAAAACACAAAAAATATTCTTTCATCTAAAACTGTGCCTTCTCTTTGTTTATTGAAAAAGATTAATGGAAACAAACTATGAGCCTCTCCACTTATCACTAGTGAAGTCCCTTAAACCAACTGTCCTTTTCCTATGTGAAACCTTGTCTGTAATATATGTATTTTTTTTTTTTGCACCATATTACTGTGAAACTTAGGAGTAAATAGTGCATTTATGAATGGTAAATGCTCACTATGTCCATCATTGAAATAAATCCTCTCCATTGACTGTATCTTCATTGGCGCATCAAATTATCTTTAAATGATTTTCAGAGTCTAGGTTTATGAAAAGATATAAAAATTAGTTGTCCTTCTTATATCTTCATAATGATGCCTAATTGCTCTGGGCCTCTGTTCTGTCAAAAACTGTCCTTCTTGCTTGAACCAGAGTGATTTGCAGGGCTTTGGTCATATTTTTGGGAACTTATGCAGTTATTCTTTTTGAGTTATCAGGGGGTGCTGAAGGTGAACATCATATAACCTTTGTATTCATTTTTCATGATGGAGGGCCTTTTTCCTTTGGCTTTTTAGATTTGAAACCTGTAGGTCTTCTCTTTTCAACATATGTGTTATATGATTTCTGATAGTAAACTACTCAGCTTGAAGACCTTGTTTGAAGTTGTTCCTTTGCTCATATTTTGTTTATTGTCATCACTCAACACACCCTTGCAGAGATGTAAGAATAGATGTTTTTGATCTTTGGAGAGATTTCTTGGTGTTTTATGAAGATCATGCTTGATCTGATCATATTTCTTCAGACATGAAAACTCTTTCTCTTTTCCTGATTTGAACATTTTTGAGCTTTGTTGAAATGGGACAAAGCAACCATTTAGTGGTGTGTGACCTAAGGATAGACCAGGGTGTTGTTTGCAGGATGGGAAGAAAATGATGGCTGAAATGATGATGAAAATAGGGTTTTTTGGCTTAAGACAAATTTTCCAAGGAATTTTCCCTAAAACACCACCACCTAGACCTACAGACTTTGTCATGGATTTTGAATGGCTTCTTAGGCATGAGTAGGTTATCACAAGAAAAAATGATCAGTGAGAGAGGGGTAGACACTATCAAATGTTGGACATTGGGTTGTATGAAAAACAAGGGATTTTGATGATTAGTAGAGGTATAAGATTTATGACAGCTATGGACAGAGAGGCTTGCTGTTTTTGGAGCGGAATTGAAAACTGAAGACCACTTCTACCTTGGTAGGAAAAAGAGGGGTAAGAATATACAAAAATTGTTTGAAGGGTTTTCTCGAGAACAAATTGACTTTTGAGATTGGTTTCTAGAAAACCTAGATAAGAGATCTAGTCATCAAAATAGACGAAAATACCGATGAATAACAGTGGCTCCATTTGGGGAGGGCAGCTCCTTTTCGGGAGGTGTCTAGAATTGCAGATCTCTGGCTTGTGAAGACCAGTGCCTTATCCATTGGCGCAAATTTCTCTCTTTCTTGATGCTACTTCTGAAAATGATGATTTTCTGAAAAAATTACAACATGATTAGCATCAATGTCATCTCTACCTACCTAACTATTATTACCTAGCATTTTTTCTTCTTTAGGTGCATTTGGAATAGCAACCCTTTGACATGATATTTTTGAAAAAAGAAAAACTATCTAATTCTACACTTATATCCTCTGGGAGTTCATATTAAACTGATGAAATCCTTTGATTCTCTAGCTACGCTAGATCGAATGTCAAGATTAAGATTTTTAACGGGATTTCATTCACTAATCTAAAACATGAAATTGAAAAATGACCAAATCAGGATTAGACGGTCTGATTTTTCATCTGTTTGTGGTATAAAAGACAAGCTGCACACAAATATTATTTTTGCACAAAATAAGATCTAGAAAAATCAGGGCTAGGATACATAGTTTGTTTTTCATCCCTACTTTCCTCTTTGGTTCTGTTTTGAGCGTGTGGAACCAGTATCTTTTCCTAATCTACTTTCATTGATAAGTCAAGCTTACACAATTTGACTATCACTTTTTTCACCAAATTATCAGCAATCAATTTAAAACATGTCCAGTTATGATAAGGCTAGATAACTGAACAAGACATCTTTTGAGCACTAGTAGTGGCATTTGGACTTGCTCACTTTCAACATGACTATTTTTTGAACATGGGGCTTTTCTGTTGTTTTTAAAACTGCCCTCCTTTTCTACTTTTCTACTGTTTTTGTATTTTCTTCATTTTTTCCAAACAATCTAGAACTAAAAAGATGCTCACAAGGCTGAGCTTATTTTGCATATCTATATATCTATCCTAATATAACCTACACATAATATACATTCATTTGGTGAAATCTCTTTTCCAACATATCCAATCAAGCAGATGATTCCATGAGGGATTTTGTTTTAGCTCTTTGAGAGTGCTGAAGAAATAAAAATGCCAATTCCTCCTTACTTGTTTTCGAACAGTAGTGCCTAAAATGTTCTTTAAATTCTGCATCAAACTTCTCTTGACATGTTTTACTCCTTCTTTAAGTGCCTCTAACAAATGAGCAAAGGGATCTTGAAACAATACCTGGCTTAGTGGATTTGGGAGATAATCTTGATCCAGGACTTCTTCTTCCTTCACTTGGCTGAGCTTAGGACTCCTTTGGGAAAGAAACTCATCCTCTTCCTCATGATGATCTGAACTAGTACACTCATCATAGAATTCAATGTTGTCTTCAAGAAGTCTTGATATGCTTTGATTTAGTGGATTGAATTCTGTGTGAAGACCATCATGTTGATGAGTAGGAGCATTCTTAGGTGATAAATCTTCTTGAGAAAGAGGTGCAGCAACTCTTATGTGATTGTAAATTTCCAAGCCTTCATCTACAATTTGAATTTCAATGGGACTTGGTGGCTACAAATCTGAATTTGAAGAAGATTCCGTGTCCCAAATGATTTCATCAACCATTCCAGGAAAAGGTTTTTCACTTACAACTTGCTCAAGAATTTCTTTTTCTTTTCCAATTTCAACATCAAAACTGAAAGACTGCTGATTCCCAATCAAATGAAAGTTATTGCTGATGGGCTGAAGTGAAGTAGAGCAGAGATTCAGAGACTCCTCACTCACTTCTAAACTTTCAAGGCTTTCCGCATCAGTGTCATAGGTCGCATGAATTTTCTTAATAATTTTTTGAAGTTGATGAAAATGATCTTCCTCCCACAAACCAATTACTGATTGCTCTGCAAATTTAGTTTATGTTTGGAGGATATCATGATCATATTGATCAAACTTTGGAAAAGCATCAAAATAAGTAACATCACCAATCAAACATATTGGATTATCATTTTGTTCTTCTTTGAGTTGATCTACAAGTTCACTTTCTAATTTATGGTAGATGGGATTGGTAGGAGAAATAACATAAATGTTTTGTTCACATGAAGGCTTAGATTCTGGCTGCATGTTTAGCATTTGATTTATTTCCTCTTTAGTCAAAAGAGGAGGCATTTTTCTCTTTCTTTGGATAGAAGTACAACAGTTCTCTTTCTCTTGTGAAGGCTGATTTTGAGGCTGAATTTTTTCTTGAGCCTGACCTAGAAGAGATGGTAAATAATCCCTTGTGCCTTCAGAGAGATCCTGTGGGTTTTGTTCTATTTATTGTTTGATTTCTTCCTCAACTAACTCCTCTAATTTTTCATGATAGTTATCTTGAGAATGAAATTCATGAATGGATGTTAAGAGGTCTTCAGGATACAAATTTTACAAATCTTCATCACTATCTATAAGGTGTTGTATGATATCCTGAAATTGATCACAACAATTTTCAACTAATGATAGAGATGGATAATACCCTATATAGTGTTTATAGAATACCTTGTGGAAATCATTCAAAGAAAACAAGATGCCAGGTTCTAGCCATTCATACCAATTTCTTGCCTTACCTTATAATGTTGCCATAAAAATTTTCATGAGGCAGTCCTTGTGCCATTCAACCTTTAACCTCCATACATGTATATGAAAATTGATGAGATGTAACAAGGGGTCATCAAATTTTTCATCTTGAAATATAGGTAGGTTTTTTAACCAATTTATTTCAGGCATTTTGTGTGGGAATCCAGGGATATGATCCCTACTCATTGGGGCATATCTTCGTTGTATTCTTGGATCCATGTTTGTAAATCAGAAATGGTCACTAAATATTTTCAACCAGTCTAGATTTCTCTACCAGTGGAGTCTTTAGGTCTATTAAGAGGTTTAGAGTCGCCAGGTGGAGGGTTTCAACTTTGCTGTCCACCATCAGCATGATTAGGATTGCTTAATGCATTCCCAGGGGAGTCTATGAGAGCTAGTGGGGTCAAAGGGCTACTGAAGACCAGTGGAGTTTCCAGGTGGATGATGTTCACTGTTTTAAGGATGTTCTTGTTGTCCACCATCAACAACTAAATACCAATCTAAGGATGTTTGTGAGTTTTCTGAGATCTAAGGAATACTTAGTTTGTCACTAACTCAGAAGGTCCCAGCGTGATCGCCAACATATATGTTGGTGTAAGCGGTGGGATAAATCCACAATATAGTACTCTTAAGGATTTTTTGAAAGTTTTAGGGAATTATAAGTGTTCAAGGAGTACTTAAGGCTATGACTTACTCAAAAGGTCCCACTGTGATCGCCATTATGTTGGTGTGAGCGGTGGGATAAATCCACAAGATAGTACTCTTAAGGGTTTTTTGAAAGGTTTAGGGAAGTCTAAGTTTGTTTATCACTCAGAGTCCCACTATGATCGCCATTATGTTAGCTCCCCGTAATTTTCTAGATTGATTGAGATACAAAGGTATAGGGTAACATCAAACCAAGATTTGGAATCCTAGGACCTAGCCTTCCTGGATTCGGAGAGGGATCTCTCTAGTAGGTGCAAAGATGTGAAATTGTTTGCTGATTAGGGTTGATTTCAGGCTAGATGCTAAGTGCAGGGTATTTTGATTTTTTTTGGTTGAGTATGATGCTCAGATAGATTTAGATAGAAAACAAGGAAGATTGTTAAGTCATTGGGAAATGGAGTCAAATAAGGTCATGAATGAGTTCACCAATGGTTTCAAGAGCATTTGCAGGGCAATTTAACTTGGTTGGTGGATCTTTAACGTTGTGAAGGATCATGAGATGGACATTAAACTTGGGAACAACAAGCTAAAAAAGGGAAAAAATATAATCCTTTATATACTTGTAAACTAAGGGAGTTAGAAGATATATAAGCATAGCAAGAGAATCAAAGGCTTAAGAAAAACTGATCCATTTGATTTCAGATTGAAAGCAGATAATCAACCAAGAAAATATTCAAATAAAACATAG
Organism: Pinus albicaulis; assembly: GCA_034641835.2. Classification (NCBI taxonomy): domain Eukaryota; kingdom Viridiplantae; phylum Streptophyta; class Pinopsida; order Pinales; family Pinaceae; genus Pinus; species Pinus albicaulis. The sequence continues at coordinate 263,022,383 of CM076571.1, read as the reverse complement.
AAAGGAAAAACTTATTGAATCTTTCATGGGTTTTATCATCAAGAGTAGGAAAAAAATTTAAGTTGCACAAGTAACTGTAACCATAGAAGAAGAGACAAACCCTAGCATCCACAGTGACAGCTATGAGAGTTCCTTGAGAAAATTTTAGCTAAGTAAGTCAAAGAGCATGATTAAGACAAAATTCTTTGACAAACTATAGGCAAAGCTGCTTCAAAAGATGATTTCAAGAACAGAGTACTTCAGAGGTAACAATATGCAGGGCTAGCCATAAATCATAATTGATACTAACTGATCTAAATCATTCAAGAAAATAGACAAGCCAAAAAATTATTAGAGAGGAAAAAGATGAATTCTCTAACATATCTTAAGCAGAGAAAACATTTAGGCAGTGAAGGAAACAAATAGATCTAAGGTGCCATCAACAAGCATATCTTAGTCTAAATTTTTTGTCCTACTGCATCATAAATGGATG